>PVJS01019653.1:17417-33577 GCA_004027185.1 Glis glis
ACATACACAAACCTATAAGACTCAATCACTATCTGGAGCATGAAAGGGAGGGAAGGGGGAGGGAATAGGGTGGGATTGGAGGGAGGGCTAAATGTGCAATGTGTGCATGTATGATGTTCATACCCTGACATATATCAAAATGTATAATTATAATTTACAATGCACCAATAAATGAACATAAAAAGTTAAAAAAAAATAGACAAGGAAGGAAGGATGGGAATTACACAGACTGGCCTGCTTCAGGAGGTCTCTGATGACTACTTTTGGGGAATTTTGACATCCAGCCATTTAGATGTCATAGCATGTCATTGATCTAGTGACCTTAATTAAAACAAAACCAACAGTAGAGTCTTCACAGTATCTTTAATGAGATGGCAGGTCATGATGCAAAACTTTCAAAGTCATCAGAGTTCGGTTGGTTATCTCAACACATCAACCCCTTCAAAGTCTTTAGGGTGTCAATGACTGCAAAGTTAAGTCCTTGGTTCAGAAGTGGCAGCTGTGCAAATGGTGGTGGTGTTGTATACAGTGGCAAAAGATGAACTCTGTATTTCATACACATTGTTCTCAGACACCAAGGCTCAAGCCCTGCTCTCCAGCCCTTTCAAAAACACTGCAGCCAGTCAAGGTTCTGTCAATGGTAACTAGGAACCCTAATTTTATACACATTGTCCCACATCGGCTGGCTTTTCCTGAAGTGGCAATTGGTCATTAAGAGAGTACCATTCAATAGGGCTGGGAACGTAGCTTCTTGGTAGAGCTCTTGCCTACTATGTGTGCAGTCCTGGGTACATCCCTGATAACCCTCCCACCAAAAATCAATCTATCTATCTCTATCATCTATCATCTTCTATCTATCTAATATGGATAGATAAATATGGATATTGATAAATATTTATCTGCATTTTATATAGGTATTGATAAATAAAAACCCGGTAATCTATCTCTAGATACAAATATGTAGGTAATGTATGTGTGTAGAGATCTATATCATTGTACAAATAGGTATAGACAGATAAATACTTTTGTCCATCTATATCTTCCTACATTTATCATTATGTGTGATGGTTAAAATTGTGTGGATTTAGCTAGGCTATGGCGAATTTAGTGTTTTGCCAAACACTAATTAGGATGTTGCTATTAAGGTACTTTTGAGATGTGCTTAATATTTAAAATTAGTTGTCTACAAGTAAAGAAGATTCTCTGCCATGATGTGAATGGGTCTCATCCAATCAGTTGAAAGTTTATAGAGAAAAATCTTTGGATTCTGCAGGAAAAAAGGAGTTCTGCCTCAAGGCTGTAACAGAAATATTGCCTAAATTCCTAGTCTGCTGGTCTTCTGTATGAATTTTGGACTTGTCAGTCTTAACAATTGCAGGACTCAATTTCTTAAAAGAAATCTCATTCTAATTCTAGCAACTTGGGAGCAGAGACAAGAGAATCACAAGCTTGAGACCAGCTTCAGCAATTTAGCAAGACCCTGTCTCAAAATAAAAGGGTCTGTGAAAATAAAACACCTTTGGACTCAATCCCAACACCGAACTACAACAACAAATGCATTCACTCCTCTGTTTGTGTACAAATATATTCATTTGTAGATATCTAGATATCTATGTAAATAGATATACAGGTAAGTAGATTACTCTGTCTAATTCTGTGTGTGTGTGTATGTGTGTGTTTGTTTATATGTCATACACAATCTATATCTGTGTATCTCCTGCATCTCTATTTCCATATCCATCTCTATATTTTAGGGAAAATAAGTCATTTTAGTATTTAATATTTCCTTTTAATAAAAAACATTCAATTAAAAACATATTGCATATATTCTTTGAAATTTGTCCATGTGCTATGATTCTGTAAGCAAAAATAATGTAATTTATGTTTACTCTAAAATCTATCCTATCTTCACATTTTAACTCATACAAACATATAGTATGTAAAATGAGATTCCATTTATTAGAAGTATTTTGTGTTGTAGGGTTGCAGGTGTGGGGTCCCTGAGGAATTACAGGCTGGTGGTGAGGACATGACCCCACTCAACCCCATATAGCCTCAGATATGCACTCAGCCCCCACACAGCCTGCGGAACCACATATATGTACATAATTATGTACACCTGACTGGGAAAAATGCAACATGCCTGAGCATGCTATGCAAGCATGGACGTGTGACATTTTATGCAAAATTCTATATAAGCAACTGGTTTGTAGAATAAAGCTGTTGTTTGTTCTCCTCCTGATGGCAACTCCAAGTGCTTTCTTTCCTCCTGTGATCTCACCACCTTCCCTACACCCCCAGCTGGTTCCTGACTGGGCCCCTGATAGCAGGTTAAAGGCCAGCCTCAGCAACTTAGTGAGGCAGCTTCAAAATAAAAAAAAATAAAAATAAAAATAGGAGCTGGGAATGTAGCATGGAGGTAGAATGACCCTGGGTTCTATTCCAACTACAAAAAAGAAAAAGGAGAAAGAGCAAGAGGAGGAGGGGCAAGAGGATGAGGCAAAAGTGTAGGCTTCCATCCTGTGGCACACCTGAGAGGAAAAGAATGATACAGACACAGAGAAGATTGAAAGAGGCAGACCAGGAGACCTCACTCTTAGGCGAAGGCCCTGCTGGACACTGGTCCACAGCTTTTTTTCATTCTTGAGGGGGAAGGTTGAAGTATGGATGCCACTGCATACCAGCAAAGCCTGGGAGGTAAAGTTTAACTAGTAAGCATGCATGGAGGGCTAGGGGTTAACGTTTAACTGGGCTGGCCGCAGAACAATTGTAGAGAGTCTTTGAGATAGCAGTTAGCAATAAAACCTCAGAGGATGTGCAGAAGATCCTTGAGACAATGTTTGATAAGTGGGATATTTGGAAGTAGGGGCTGGCAGGAGACACAGGAACATTTACCTTGGAGGAACAGGCTGCTTTTAGCTAGTTCATCAGTCTAATCATGGCTTTCCATGACCCTTAGACCTTTCCAAGGCAAATGTTAACCTGTTTCTGGCAGTCACATTCTCCACACAAAGGAGAAAGAAGAGGAGGAGGAGGAAGAAAATAAGAAGGAGAAGGTAATGCATTCTGTATCTTCCACTTCCCTTTTAGAATGAGCTTGTTCTCTCTAGCCTCTTTCTGGCCTCACACCCTCTCCCGAGCAGTTCAGCCTCCCCTCTGTGACCACATAAAGACCTTCCCATGTAGCCTTGACTGTTACAGGATTTTCTCTTGCCCTATGCCCAACTATATTTCTCCAATTTATGCTCTGCTACTGTGTCAGTTTTTGAGACCTCCATCAACCATGTCAGTTCCTGCTAATATACTCTTTTCTGACTTAGTCTTATGTTCAACTTAGTAGCAAACTGGCATCTTCTCTCTGCTATTAAGATTGTCTTTATTTCTCTCAGATGGAATAAAGGGCTCTTTGAGCCCACAGAGTACTTTGTATGGCAAAACTATATTATATTTATGTTTCTATCTGTTATATGTCATAATATCCTTAAAGAAGGGGACTTATGGCATGTTTTAAAATATATTTTGATCTATCCTCTACAAAAGAGCTAAAAGCCTAATAGAAAGTTGATGTAGAGCTCCGCTATTAAAGATGATTGGAAAATTATGTTTTCTAGATTTGAGCTCTACCATTCTCCTCTCAAGCTCCTATGTCTTCACATAGTGTTTCTTGGGTAGCTGAATTCTAAGCATCCCTTTTAGTCTTTCATTATGGTCCATACCACATGTACAGCAGAGTCTATCCAGTAAGACTCATCCCATGCTGGAGGTATGGCCTGCCCACCCATCATCGCTGATGGAGACTCTGACAGATATCTGTTACAATATTACTGCCCTGGAGTGGCCTGGCTGAGAAAGTGAAGTACACTTAGCACTGATTGTTGATCTTGTCATATGAAACGTCTCAGTCTAGGAGTGATGGGGGCCATTCCACATGCCCTGCTTCCTCGAACCACTCAGTTCCTTTCAGGCCTAGCATGGAACTTACTGCACTATTTGATTTTCTACATTTTCAGTAATTCCTTTGCCTGCAAAATTGTGTATATGTATGTCCATTCATGCTGCTTCCATTATGCAGGGCAGCAATGTCAAAAAAATTGTTCTACCTTATTCAATTTGTATTGAATAGCCAGCGTCAGTTCTGCAGCAAGGATTATTATAAGTGTCAGTATTATCATAATAATCAAATAAAAGAAGTGAGGTCTCCCTTTTCAACTGGGCCACTTGACATTTTGTATGTGTCTGTCTCCTTAGCATCACTTTATATAGAGGATGACTCAGCATATACCTCTATGAAATGAATGGTTTCAAATCTACTAGGATCCTTCAGGCACTGGTATAAATACGCGATTAAGCTTGGAAGAACTGGCTTCCTGGTGCTGGCAGGGGAAGGACATTGTGACATGTGCCAAGTGTCTGGCTCTTTCAGGGCCTCCATGTTCTCACTTTGTAAGAACAGGGTTTCATTTAGGTTAGCAAATCTCATTTCTATCCAGGACCTCTAGGAGGCAAATTTCATTGTCTTTCTGCTCTAACAGACTGATGTGGAGCTCGTTGAATTTGTTCCTCCTAGATCTGTTAATCGAAGCTTTGTTTGACTATCTATATAATGGAGCTGCAGCTGCTTACTCACAGGATTGTTGAGAATTAAATATAAGTCAGTTTAAGTTCTGAGCCTTAGTCAGCTATAACCATAGACTAGGGCTTCAACATAAACATTTTTTTGGGAGGACACAAATATTTAGCTCATCACAGCCTGATATCAATGAGTTATCCTTATTAAAAAGTCAGTTCTTATTAGTCCTTTACTCAAAAACCTGTAATTGTTCTCCATTTTACACAGAGAAAAAATTCCATTGTCCTATATGGCATGGGCTCAGGGGACTCCAGCAAATTCTACAATATTCTAGGCCTTTGTCCTTGGTCTTCCTTCTGCAGCATCAGCTGGCTCTCCCCAGCTCTCAACAGGCCAGATAGGTCCCCTTTATGTCTTTCACTGAGGATCAAGTTATTAGGAGGCTAGATTAGAGATGAGCAGGTCAGGGAAAGAAATGGGACAAGATTAGAGCAGATTGCAGGAGAAGAGATAAGGAGCCACAATTGCTCTTTTAAAGACCACCTTCACCCCCTAGGGTTTCACTTAGACTCACTCTGCCAGGAAGTCTCTAACAGGAACAGGGCAAAGCAGCTCCGATGCACTAAGTTCTTTCAGGAAAAGAGATACTGACCTTCTCAAATGTATATGCATTAGGGGGAAAGGTTTCCAGGCTAAATAAAACATGTGGCAGACTCCAAGCCATTTTCAACAGACCACTTCACACCCTCTCTCTGGAGTATAACTTCTTTGTGCCATGCTATTTTTTACCCCAGGAAAGGGACCCTTCCTGCAGTCTGTCTTAAAATCCGACCCTCTCTCAGGAGCATAACTAACTTCCTTCATCATGGCCTTCTGTTACCACTGTGCCTCTCACTTCTTAAATAAATATCTTATGTTCTCTACTGGTGCTTTTTGCCTGAAATCGTTCTCTCAGGGGCAAGAACTGAGGAAGAGAGATTATCACTCTACAATATTAATTACTAGGGAAATCACCCAGTAACCACGTGACCACTAATTTCTGCTCTGAAGTGCTCCACAGTCCACCCTCTGACGCCTCTTGTCCTATCCACATAGTTATCATAATACTTATTCATACTAACATGGTATATAACCCACGGTTATCATGCTTACTGAAAATTCTTGGTCTATCTCCATTGCTAGGTAATCAGCTCTGCAAGGAAGGGTTCTGCATCTCTTTGGCTCACTATTTCTGAGTACTCTGAACAGCCTGGTCCAAGGGTTTCTCAGGGTTTGCTTATTGACTAGGTGAATGCCTGAATGAAGAGCTGTGGTTAAGGCTGCTGGTGTTGAAACAGGAGTGTATTGGACCCCATGTCAGGCACTGACCTGATGAGAATGTAGGTATCACTGAGGGGGCTGGACTAGATGTTCCAAAGCGATTTAACGTTATATGGAAAGTAAGAGTTTTCTCCCTGTTCCCATGTCTCGGGACACTTCATCCACAGCAGCTATTGCAATTCCAAATATAAACTACATATTAAAAATAATCAATTCAGTTTAATGTATTGTACTGGGCTTGCGGGAAGATGAAGTATAGTTGTCTAATTAGAGAATTAATGTAGGAGGTAAATACTGCAGGAAAGACCCCCATTAGGCCCTGACCGACTATGGTATTTCATTATGCTTTAATTACCCTGGGTGATTTGTGGTTGGAGACAGATGCCATGCATCATGGGAGATTTAACTACTGTGATTTTCCATTACGCCCAGAGCTTTGGTGGGGCAGGGAGAAAAAAAGCTGAGCAAGGAGGATATTTTCTACAACTGGAATAGGCATGGAGAACCGTGCTTCAGGGGAAGCAGATATACATTCTGTAGAAAATAAATTTTCTATTAGGTGGTCACATTGTCAAGCTAATATAATTCAAAGGTAGTGGGCTGGCCCAGAACCTAAAGGAAGCCTAATGCAGGACACTGTGTCTTTGCATTATTTGCATATATGAATAGACCACAATGAAAGCCATTATTCTGTGTAATTGAAATGCATTAATTAAAAAAAAACCTTAACTAAAAAGTGTAACCAAAAAGAAATAAAAGAAGGAAATAGTGAGGTTCTGATATATAGCCTGGGTCTTCAGAAAGAGGGACTTACGTGGAACACTTACTTGAGAATGTGTGAAGAGGGACATATGACTTAGTCTCCCTTAGCCTTAGTTCTTCAGTCTCTCTATAGTTGTATTTTAGATGGTGTTGTGAGGCTTAAATGGCATAGGATGTGCAGTACATATTTGTCAGAACAAATGTTAGGGTTTATACTTCTTTACAAGCAAAACGAGGAATGAGGAAATCTAACCAGGCACAGTTGCAAGTGACTGTAATCCCAGTACTTGGGAAACTGAGATAGGGGGACCAGATGCTTAAGGCCAGCCCACAGTGACTTATTGAGACCCTGTTTCAATATAGAAAATAAAAACGGATGGGCTTGTATCTCAGAGTTAGAACACCCCTGGATTATACCCCAACACACACACACACACACACACACACACACACACACACACACACAGAAACAAAAAAAAAAAAAGAAAAATCTATCTTTCTGAGAAGTATTTATCATGTTGTGATGATTTATAAAGCATCCTAATTTCCATTATCTCATAAAATCATCATAACTCATGAGAAATCTGTCATTACCTCCATTTTCCAGGCTGAGAAACTGAGGTACAGAGAAGCACTGGGACTGTTCTGAGGTTACTAAGCCATAGTAAGGCTGTTGGTAGAACCAGCTTTATAACTTACATACAGTAAGCACTCAGGACATAGTAGCTTTTATCTGAATTAATATTAGCAAGAAAAATAAGATATATCAGTGAAAATGTCTATTCCATGAATCAGCAGTTACCTTTTGTATAATAGACAACCCAACAACCAACAACCAACACACACACACACACACACACACACACACACACTGAAAAAAATAAATAAAGACCTCCACAGTGTGAAGACAATTTTACAATCTTTGGTCCTTTAAGGTAGGGACAAGAACTGCTGCTCTTTCCTCTACAATTGATATGGGAAGACTTTTGAGGGAAAAATAGAGTTTGAAGGGTGACAGGTTAAAATAGAGAACTTGATAAACTCAAGTGAATTAAAGGAGACATATTTCCAAGCTTGAGTATTATGCTTTCACTAATTAGTAATTCATCTTTGTGGTGAATTTTTGCAGGGCTTGGATGGAAGAAACATTGTATGATTTTTGTAAAGTTTACTGCTTGAGTCAGAAAGATTGCTGACATGAAATTAAGCCTTGCTTATTGGGATATGCTGAAGATACAAAGCAGGTGCCAAAGTTTTGCAAAGCAATTTGGCAATACTGATGCCATGAAATAAAATTAATTTATCACTTAATTATTTATAATAGTAGACAAATTAAACTTTTCATAGCATCTTAGGAAATATATTTTGTTAACTTACTTTTTATCTTTTATTCAATTTAAGAACAGATGTGGACAATTCAAATATGACATATGATAATCTGGAGATATTTAAAATTATTAAATGTGTCTAATGGCATTACAAAATGTATGTAGATAACACGTAGGGATAAAGTTATGTTACTGTATGAGTAATATGAATTTCAACTATTTAAAACTATTCATAGGGAGAAAAATCTTTGGTAGAAGTTCAGCATATAGTCGATTGTGGAAGTGATTGTATTGTTTACTTTAAAATTCCACAAGGAGCATGGATGCTGTTTACAAAAAGAAAATAAAACATTATATTGAGATAAGTTATCGCTGGAGACTGAAGAATTAGAAGATATGCATTTTTCTTTCAGCAGAGTCGAAGGTAATTTTAGGTTTTTGTCACAGTGCTGTGTAATCTGCTGTTACCCACGCCAAGCCAGGTCTCTGAAGTGGCAACACTTGGATCCATGATGGCTAAAAAGTCCCCCCAGTCCCTGACTGACTACTATATGAAAAAAATAAAAAAACAAACTGTTCACATCCATCTTATCTTTTAATAATTATATTTCATATTATAGTTATTTGTCAAAATTCCTAAAGTTGTAACTGTGGATCTATAAGTTCTCTGACCTGTCTCCTCTGGAAAAGGCTGATGTAATTAGAAAGGCTCCATTATCAATCACCCTACTAATGCCTTCTCTCTCTCTCTCTCTCTCTCTCTCTCTTTCTCTCTTCACTTTCTCTCTCTCATCAATTACTCTGAATATTTTAGACAAAAGATCAGACCCACTCTACCTCCTCTTGGCTATGATGCTGTCATTGTTACTAATGGAATTTTAAATCTTCCCTTAGAAGGAAGTTTCCTGGGGAGACTTCTTAGCAACTGCCAATTAAGGGAAGCTAATTCTTACACTCTCTGTGGAATTAGCAGTAGATTGTAACAAATGTGGTTAAAGGTAGCCCACTTGGAACAAAGCGATTTTCTCTGACAGGTGATGGGGTCTGTAGTTGTTTTTATTCCTCAGATCAGGATTAGGAGATTCTGAAGGGTTAGTTAATGTTAAAATGGTCTATAAGGAGTCTGTTTCCTTGCCTTCTTATAGTGGCCTATGATTTCTGCCTGGTGGAAGGAGCCATAAGGAAGAGTTTAATTTTTTTCTGTTTATTTTCTTACAAATAAAAATAGCATTTTGAATGTGTTCTTCATCTTTCCTAACTAGCAAGGAAAGGCCACACCCCTAGTGGCTCACCTCCTCCAGCCATGCCTCAGCTTTGAACTTTCCTGCATTGGGGAGTATGCCTTCAACACATGAACCCTTTGGGGGACAATTCAGACCCAGACCATAGCAATATTATATCATTTACTAAGTTGAAGAAAGTGGTTGAGACCACTGGGCCATAAGCAGCTTGAGGCCAAGGCTGTGTCTTGGCCATTTCTGTGCACACACCACTTTTTACTGTGCTCATCAGAGTCAATCACAGTTCAGTGAGTGGATTTCCCTCTTCTCTCTCTTTGAGAGTACCCTTAGGTCTCAGGAAGTAGATGGCTGTATGATGCATGGCCATTTGACCAGGTACTAAATGTGCCTCTTTAGACCAGAACACTCCCTGCCAGCAGTAACAAGCTTTCTTTCGGGAAGAACATCTCCTCAAGACATTTGAATCCAGCTTCTTATCACTCTGCAGCAGAGGCAGCCCTTGCCCGAGATGTCCTCGTTCATGACTTATTAATACAGTCGGCATCTGACAGTTTGAGTATTTTCATTTTGCTTGATCTGAATGTGACTTTTGACACTGTTGATTATGACATCCTCCTGGATTGCTTTGAATGGTATTTCAGCCGAGCTGAATCGGCATTGAGTGGGTTCTACTCATGTATGCTCAACAGCAATCCCCTTTCCCACTGAGAGGCCTCTTTCCTTCTCCTGCACTGACAGGACATGCAGCCCCCATTGGAGGGGCCGGGATTTATGCATCTCTCTGCACATCCTGCCCAGGCAAGCTGAAGTCTTCTTCTAAGTAGGAGAAAAGTGGGAAGAAAGCAATCTTTGATGACAGGCTTGGGGCATTCAAATTCTGTCTCCATGTGACAAGCTAAATTATCTCCCCGTGCCTTGGATCCTTCCTCTCTAAGTGAAGATAATTATACCTACCTCTCACTGACTTTGGGAGGATTCTCAGAATGTCTAGGGCATCGCACTAGCCCCTACAGGAAGCCACCCTACTGAAATGAGATTTCTTAAGAAGCCTCTGTAAAAAGTATCATCTGCTGCTTTGACATCAACCTGGCAGTGCCCATGAAGACAAGAAAGATAGGGTTTAAAAGGGACTCTTGACTTTAGAATCTTGATACTTATTTTCTTTCATCCTGATAACCATTTTAAACATATTTTATTTAGACATGTCTACCTCCTACACCAGATTATAAATTCTTATTGGGACAGAGAGTTCTCAATTTTTTAGCTCAGCATTTACTTATAACTTGAGCTATCATACAGTTTATAATGCAAGCCAGGATACTGTTGTGAGGAAAAGGGACTGATATTAATAACTATTTCAGGATATTTGTTAAAAAATTAGGACTGAGCTGGGTGCAGTGGCACAGATTTATAATCTCAGTACTTGGGAGGCTGAAACAGGAGGATCACAGATACGAGGCTATCTTGTTAGCAATCTAACGAGACCCTCAGCAAGTTAGCAAGACCCTGTTTCAAAATAAAAAAAATAAAAAGGGCTGGGGTGTAGCTCAGAGGTAGAATGTCATGCCCCTGGGTTCATTCTCTAGTAACAAACACGAACAAAAACAAAACAAAACAAACAATAACAACAACAACCAACAGCATCCCAGGACTGTTCTAAACTGATCAGTTTGTATGTAAACCCTGGCATAAGCCTATTTAGATAGGAAATAGTTAATAAGTTGCTAACAAATTAAGTACTTATAGATCAATTTATCCCAAGCCAAAAGTAACATTTCCAAATTCAGGCTTGGATACCACCAGATCTATTTCTAATCTTGTATTTCCTATATACATGACTGGCATAAAAAGTCTCTCTTCCAAAATAGATATATCAGTGTGTCTTTGGATTTCTCCCTCTCTCAAAAAACATATCATTGGGGTAGCCAAATTAGAACCTAAATCTAAATCTATAATCTTTCTGTCTTCCCCATTGCTGCCGCCTTAGCTCAGTTCTAATTGTGGATATGACAAAAGTTTCCAAAGCGATAGTTTTTCTTCTTTCTCCTTGTCCAAAAGAAATGTATTATTATTATTAGTTAAAATTCATTAAAGTTATTAATTTAGTTTAAGGTAATTAAATTAATCTGGAAATGATCTTTTAAATTCCATATTTATATAAACATCTGATATTGCCCCATTGACTTTTGCTATAAAGCTTAGTCCCCAAACCATTACAGTTACTGATCTGACCTCACTGTGCAATCGAATCCCCACAGCCTGTTATCAACTCTTTGTGCACTCTTGCAGATCCTTCTAACATCCCATTTCTGGATTTTTTGAGCCACCACAGTCTTTCCTGTCTTCCCAGATTCGCCTTCTGTCTTCCCTCCTTGAAGAACTCCAACATTGTATTCCAACCGCTATTCATTTGGTGCCTACTTTGTGAAAACACTCTGCCCCCTTTAGGAAGAATTGGGAATCACTTCCTTTACTGTTAAGAAAAATAAACCAAGAGATAATACAGCTTTGTGGTTTCTGTGCATCTTTTCAAAACAGTTAATGTTGCTGCTAATGATGGTGAAGGTATTATTATTTTATAATTATTGTTGTCTTATTTTCATTATTTTTGCAGTACTGGAGATCAAAACCCAGGGTCTAATGCATGCTAGGCAAATACTCTACCAGTGAGTTATCCCACCAGCCCCTTATTGCTATCATTGATAGCAACACACACAAAAAAAACTTCATTTATTGAACACAGATTAGATTGTAGCCCAAGCACTAAGCTTGTACATACTCGTCAAGTACTTTATGCCTATCATTCTTATGGGCAGGTAAACAATCGTAACAATCATAATAATATAATTTATGAAGAATTTACTGTGTCATAGGCAGAATTTGAAATTAAATACTTTAGAATTAATTGATTTATTTTTAGAGAAGATAACTAAATTGAGGAAATTACCCAGAGCCGTACAATCATTAAGAGGTAAAATCAGGAATCAATCCTGGAAAGATTCTAAAGTGTCTATATTATTAACAACTCCATTGTCCCGGAACAAGCCAGATGAAGCCCCTTTACACATGAAGCTGGCATACATACAAGGAAAAAGAAATAGATGATCAACAAATAAGTAAGTAAATAGAACATGCATTCCAGAGAGTTTAATAATCCAGAAAGTGAAGTTATATGCAGAGATTAACACAAGGAGATAGAATGGAGAGTGCTGGGCAGCGAAGGCCAGACACTTGCAATAGAGGAGGTGAGACTCAAAGTCAAACTAAACCAGTCACCCAAAACTGGGATCCACCTTTATGCTGGAGGAAACAACAAGCACCAGCTGTCCAGGGCTAAAGAGTATGAAAGGTTTGAAAACCAGGGGAAAAATGAGTGTGTCTCAAATGCAGCAAGCAGGGTGGAGAGACTTAGGAACAGGCTGGAGTATAGGCAAGAGAAAGAGCCTGGGCCTTAGGGAGTCACATGTCTCTTAAGGACAGGATACATCCTACAAAGTGCATGATTAGGTGATTTCATGATTGTGTGAACATCATAACATGCATTTACACAAATGAACATGACAATAATATCACCAGTAGACATGATCTGATGAGACCACCATGGTACAGACAGTCCGTTGTTGATCAAAATATTATGAGGTGAATGACTGTATTTGATTTTTATTCCAAATGCAATGTGAAGACAATTTAAAGATGAGTGTAAAGTAACCTAGTTCACTTTTTTTTTTTTTTTTTTGCGGTACCAGGGTTTGAACCCAGGGGCTCAATCTACCTCTGCGCTATACCCCTGGCCCTATTTTTAATACTTTATTTTGAAACCAGGTTTCATGAAGTTGTGGAGGGCCTCACTAAGTAGAGACAGAGAGAGAGAGAGAGAGAGGGAGAGAGAGAGAGAGAAAGACAGGGGGAGAGAGAGAGAGAGAGAGACTGAGGCTGGCCGCGAACCCGGATCCTCCGGTCTCTGCCTCCCAAAGTACTGGGATTACAAGCGTGCGCCACCATGCCTGGCTACCTAGTTCACATTTTTAAGACACTCTGGCCATTGTGTGGAGAATGAATTGCAGGGTGAAGACTATTACCATGCCAGTCAGGACTCCATTGTAGGGAGCTAGAGTTACAATGATGATGGTTTGTAAGCGTTCGATGGATGAAGATAAATACACAGATTATACTTAGAGCTTTACATCTTGTGCTCACCATGACTTTTTTAGGTAGTAACTGGGGCTCAGATGATTTAGTAGTATAACCAAGGGAAATTTCAATCAATTCCCTGTTATATGACCTGAGTAAGAATTTGAACCTATGGTGTTCAAAAGAGACAATGGATAATTTCTTAGTTCAAAGCTTATGTCACTTCACACATATTATCTCAACTGAACTTTCTTAGATGTGTGTGCCTTGCTTATTCTTATAAAACAAGACTGGGGCTAATGGAATTCAAGTGTTTCACAAGTGGTCATTCTAGGGGAGATAAGCTTCCAGCAAATGAAGCTTGGAGCCTTTATCTTCAATACGCCACATGATAATTCCCTATGGCTGGAATTCAACCAAGAAAGGGCCATTCCTAAAGAGGCAAAGATACAGGTCTCAGTCAAAAGTAAATCCTACTAGAAGTTTTTAGGCAAACTTAGAAATTTTACCCCTGGCCGTTGACAGATTTTAAACTAGGAAGTCCAACAATAATGGCTTATTTTGATTAGTTTCCCCAGATTTCTTCAAAATTGACTCAAGGACTGGTTGGAACACAGAGACCTCCATGAGCAGTTTGGGTTCTGAGAGCTAAGGAACCGGAGAAGAATCAGAAGCAGAGCACAGGCTGCCTGATCTCTAGCTGGCACTGGATTTGTAGGCATTTTGGTCAGGATTTGGGCTAGTGGTGACCTTGATTCCTACCCTATGATTTAGGAAAACTGCATATGTTTTTCTGTCTTTGAGCTCTCATTGGATTATCTGTAAAATAGAGCAGAAGGAATACCTGATAGCTGATTTCCCATTACACTACTAATTATTTCATATAACAAAGATAAAACATCACTAATTAAGAACCCAATGATTTCATGAGGAGGTAAGGTAAAATATAATTTATGTTTGAAAATCATATTCAACTGTAATTTATTGCATAAAATGTTGTCTTCAAATACAATATAGAACCTCTTTATCCCTGCCTCATCTCTGGAATCCAAATCCACTCCTCCTAGCATACTTCACAACAGTAACAAAGTCAATCGAGTCATCCAATTTCAAGTCTGGCCAACTACCACCACATTGGATTTGTGTTCAAACCATATGGATTATTTCCTTAATGCATTGATTCCCCTGTCAAAATACTGATCATTTCTCACTTATGTTATAATAATATCATCTTTATTAGGCCTCTGACTCACACCTGAGTCTCTCCTAATCTCCCTCCACATATTTGTCAAACTAGTAATTTAAAACAAAGATCCAATACCATCCCAACTCTGCTGAAAAATCCTTCAATGACTCCCCATAGCTTTCTGAGGAAAACGTACTAACTCTCTCTCTTAATATGGGAAGCCATCATGGTTTATGTGATTTAGTCTGTATCATCATATCAACCCATCATCAAGGAACAATTTCTGCCACTCTGTACTTCACGTGCATCATCCCAGACAGAAGAGGTGATTTACAATTTCTGGGAAATAGTACATTGATAATATATACTTTCTGAATTCTTCTTCCTCCTACTTAAAAATGTTTCATCTTCACTCTTTGCCTTCCTATGACCAGCCCTTATATTTCCACTTGTTTATTGAGATTTAGTCCAAATATTTCCTTTTTTCCCCTAAAACATCCCCTGCCTCAATCCCCTGCTGCCAGATCTCTGTGGATCTTTTGCATTTTGATGAGACTTCAGTTCCCTTACATTTTACCTCTGCTATAGATGTCATCACAGACTACT
Organism: Glis glis; assembly: GCA_004027185.1. Classification (NCBI taxonomy): domain Eukaryota; kingdom Metazoa; phylum Chordata; class Mammalia; order Rodentia; family Gliridae; genus Glis; species Glis glis. Next base: position 32,562 of record PVJS01019653.1, read on the forward strand.
ATTAGTATCAGTTTATTTAACCCAAAAATAAACATCATGAATTTCATTTCTAAAAGAACTTATTCGTGTCTGTGTCCACACAAGTTAATAGTGTTCTGCAAACAGCAGATACATAAAACTGTTTAGAATAAATAGGTTGCTGAATTCATGCTCTTTTATCAGTAAAGATGATCCGTAACGTGCATTTATGAATTAATAGTTTGTTAAACGTTTCAAAATGCACATGAAAATTGTTGTGAGAAATAACACATTACCAGTTTTTTTTTCAATCAAAATTTTCACAATTCTTACAGATGTTCTCACCATTGCCATGTTAATGGGTAAAATGATGCTGTTCTTTGTTTAGCTTCCTCAGAGGAAGGCCTTGGTTTGATGAAGTCAGTGATGTCACGGTGGACAATGGATAGCAACATTATTGCCTACAGAAAAAAGGAATTTGGTTTTTGGCTAGTAGTGAAATGAAAAAAAAAAGAGACAATATTTATGATGGCCAAATAACTTACTAAGTATAATACAAGTCCCCATACTATTATTATCTCTCCCATCCCTACTTTGCTGAGTGCAAGAATGGTCCTCTACAACAACTGAAGTATAAAAATACCTCACTATGAAAACCATTCCCTGAAATTTATTTCAATTTTCTCATATTTCCATTTTACCCTTTAAATTATTTTTAATTATCAAGCCAATCACTGTCAACAGATTGAAAGGGAAGCTGTTTAAGTTCATGAGCAATCACAACATTTTTATCTATGCAAAGTAAGATAATAAGGGTAATTAGGTCTCATGCCTGAAGGCTCAAAGAAATTCTCTATGAGTAGCAGGAAGGGTGTCCTCCCATCCTTCACCTCCACCTGGGTCTACAGGGCAACACACATGGTTTGCAGCATTTTAAGAAAGAAGGGAACTCATTCTGTTTTGAACTGGCAAGTGGGTATCAATGGGTCGACTTAAAATATTTTTCACATATTTTATAGCTTTTTTTTTTTTGCGGTACTGGGGATTGAACCCAGGGG
>PVJS01019654.1:0-21238 GCA_004027185.1 Glis glis
AAAAAAAAAAAAAAAAAAACTGAGGCCTGAAAGGTCAACTCAAAAGCGATCCCATGTTTAAAGTTGCCCGACAAAGTTTGTCAAATTTTCACTCTCAGGCCAGGTGTGGTGGCACACGCCTGTAATCCCAGTACTTGGGAGGCTGAGACTGGTGGATTGCAGGTTCATGGCTAGCCTCAGCAATTTAGTGAGGCCCTCAGCAACTTAGTGAGACCCTGCTTCAAAATAAAGAATAAAAAATAGGACTGGGGGTGTAGCCTGGAGGTAGAATGCCCCTGGGTTCAATCCCTGGTACTGCAAAAAAAAAAAAAAACAAACAATTTTGTTTTCTATATAGTTATATCTTATTTCTATACTGAAGGCGTTCTGTGGAGACAGACCTGTACTTACCAACCATCGCTCAAGAGTACACTAGACACCAGGCCTGGTGGCACACGCCTGGAATCCCTGTACTTGGGAGGCTGAAACAGGAGGATCACGGGTTTGAGACCAGCCTCAGCAATTTGGCGAGGTCCCTCAACAACTTTGTGAGACCCTGTTTCAAAATAGAAAATAAAATAGGGCTGGGGGTGTGGCTCAGAGGTAGAATGACCCTGGGTTCAATCCCCAGTACAAAAAAAAGAAGAGTTCATGAGAGTTGTGGAATTCTCTTACCTTCCTTCTAAGACCCGCTACCAAACTGCAGTGATGGTTATGTGGAAGATTTCAAGGCCGTTAATATGGCTCATTAATGATGTAAGAAAGGAAAACAATCTTTTCTATCAAAGTTACAAGATCACAGGGAAACTGTCAGGCTTCCATTTTGTAACTGTGGCTTAGCTGTCCATTTTGTAACTTTTGTAGGCTTATCTGTTTGTTCCACTCCTGGATGTACTGGTTTCATGTTTCTCCTTTTGTAAAATCTGCCCAGTAAAAACCAGCCAATTGGATTAGATTGTGAAATCTTCCTCCAGCCAATGGGGGACGGCGCAGCGGCCTGGGTGTTAGGGGGATAAAAGGCTGTGCGGATTCCACGGGTGCTTGCACCCTTCTGCACAGGAGTAATTGCCTTGCCGAGTTACTTTTGCTTTCATGAGTTTTCTTATTTGCGGCTTCTCTAAAGTCTGTTTCTGATGATGAGAAAAATGACCCCCAAGGAAATAGTTAAGGCAAGACAAAGGACTTTCTATTGGAGTGGTCATTTCACAGTTTCATGTCAAAATGAGATTTGTGTGTGTGTGTGTGTGTGTGTGTGTGTGTGTGTGTGTGTGTGGTACTGGGAATTGAACCCAGAGGCCTTCTACCTTCAAGCTACATCCCCAACCTGATTTTATTTCTTATTTGGAAACAGGGTCTCGCTAGGTTGATGAGAGTCTCACTACTTGCTGAGGCTGTCCTCAAACCTATGATCCTCCTGTTTCAGCCTTCCAAGTACTGGGATCACAGGCTTGTGCCACTACGTCTGGCTAACATTAGATATTTCAAAGGGAATGATAGTTCATTCTTTCGTTTGCTTGTTTGTTTTGGTGGTGGAGCTAGGGATGGAACCCAGGGCCTGGTGCATGCTAAGCCCATACTCTACCATTGAGGTCCACCCTCAGCCCCCTAGAAATTATTGTTTGTTTGTTTGTTTATTGGTACTGAGGCTTGAACCCAGGGGCATTCTGCCTCTGCCCTACAACCCCAGCCCTTTTTATTTTTTATTTTGAAACAGGGTCTTGATAAGTTGCTGAGGCTGGCCTCAAACCTGCAGTCCTCCTGTCTCAGCCTCCCAAGTACTGGGATTACAGGCATGCACCACCAGGCCTGGCTGAAATTATAGTTTAAAAGAGACACCCAGGAATGGTGGCACACACCTATAATCCCAGTACTTGGGAGGCTGAGACAAGAGGATCACAGTTTCCAGGATGACCTCAGCAGTATAGCGAGACTCTCAGCAACCTAGTGAGACCCTGTTTCCAAACAAACAAAAAAAGGGGGCTGGGGGCATAGCTTGGAGGTAGAATGCCCCTGGGTTCAATCCCCAGTACACCACACACACACACACACACACACACACACACACTAACACACACACAATAGGGCTGGGGCTGGAGATGTGGCTCAGTGGCAGAGTGCCCCTGGGTTTAATCCCAAGTACCCCCACACACACACACACAGACACAAGGTCAGATATCACATGGACAACTGGTCACCTATCTGGTCTATAAATGGCAGTGACGTCATTTGTTTCAATGCAGATATTGACCCAACAATATCTACATTGAAATTCCTTAATATTCAATTTTTTTTCATGGTACTGGGGATTGAGACCAGGGCATTCTATCTCTGAACTAGACCCCCAACCCTATTTTATTTATTTATTTATTTATTTTGGAAACAGGGTCTCACTAAGTTGCTAAGAGCCTCGCTAAGTTGTAAGGCTGATCTCAAACCTGCGTTCTTCCTGTCTCAACCTCCCACACTGGGATTACAGGTGTGCGCCACCACACTAGACTCTAAACATGCTAGTTAAGTGCTCTTCTATTGTGACCTTCCTAAAGCCCTTTCACCTCCAGCCAACCCTGCGTACATATACAGTTGTGATCTCCCCAGCACAACCCCTCTGTAAACTGTGTATCCCAACCTATCTTACAGTCCTTTTGTATAGTCCTGTATTAGTCAGATTTCCATCACTGAGACAAAATGCCTGAGTTAATAAACTTAAAAAGAGGAAATGTTTATTTTGGCACATAGTTTCAGGGGTCCCTGGTTGCTCATCCCTATTGCTTTGGTCCTGTGGCGGCACAGTACATCATGGCGGAAGAATATGGTGGAGGATATTACGGAAGAATATTGCCTCAAGGCAGCTGGGAAGCAGAAGAGAGAGAAGGGAAGGGGCCAGAGTCCCAACATCGCTTTAGAGGGCTCACTCCCAGCAACCTAACTTCCTCCCCTTAGGCCCCGCCTCCCGACAGCACCACAGGCGGGAACCAAGCCTCCAGCCCATGAGCCTTCGGGAGATTAAAGATCTAAACATTCGCAAGTTCCCTAGTAGGCCATCTGCTCTTTGAGAGCAGGCCCACGTCTTACTCTTTTGTTCTGCACCTTCCACTGGTGCTACCAGTGGCTGGCACACTGAAAAAGAAATGAAATACTTGCCAAATTTAACCAATCTGAATGTCTCCCCAAAATTCCATTCACACCATAGCAGACTTCAGCAGGTACCATTGTCCCTTTAGTATTATTGAAAAAAGGAGAAAGGCTTAGGAGAGATGTGATAACAGTCATGACATTGAACCCAAGGGCATTCTACCTCCGAGCTATACCCCCAGCCCTATTTTATTTTTTATTTTGAGACAGGGTCTTGCTACGTTGCTGAGGGCCTCACTAAATTACCTAGGCTGGCCATAAACGGGAGAGCCTCCTGTCTCAGCCTCCCAAGTACTGGGATTATGGGCTGTGCTACAACGTCTGGCTTCCCAGTATAACTTTATTTTTGTGGTAATGGGGATTGAACCCAGGGGCATTCTACCTCTGAGCTACATTCCGAGCCCTATTTTCTTTTTTATTTTGAAACACAGTCTTGCTAAGCTTTGTGCCTGGTCATCCTTCCACTTCTTATAAGCACTTTCCCCTTGGGGGCCAATTCTGCCTTGGAACCTCTACCTGGGCAGCTCACCGGACCTGCGGGGGCCATCAGAGCTTGTGATTTTGTGCTCCTTTATTATTTATTTCAAATTTATTTTATACTTCTTTCATTATATAGTAAATATGTGCTCACTTAGGAAAAAGTTGGAATGCAGATAAGTAAAATTAAAACTCCCTCTGAGCCTCCTCTCAAAGTTGGATAGTGTGACACATCCTTCTTGTCTATAAATAGCCTGAAAGCCAGGTGTGGTGGTGCATGCTTGTAATCCCAGTACTTGGGAGGCTGAGACCGGAGGATCGCAGGTTCAAGGCCAGCCTCAGTTACTTAGTGCTACCCTGTTTCAAAATAAAGAATAAAAAATAGGGCTGGGGGTGTAGCTCGGAGGTAGAATGCCCCTGGGTTCAATCCCCAGCACCACAAAAATTAATTAATTAATTAATTAATTAAATAGGCTGAGTTTTGTTTGCTTGTTTTCTTGACTGAGGGTGTCAGATAACGTCTGTGTAGAGACAAACCTCGCCCCAGCACACATCTTGGTCCTGTGACTGTCACTTCAGTCAGTCTCCCAGGTTTTCACCACTAACAGGACCTTTCGATCCTGAATTCAGAGTTGACGTGGATTTCATAAAGCGGACCTTCCCTCTCCGACCCCTTTCCATTGACAGTGATGGGTAGAATTGGGGGGAAGCAGGGCACGTGGGGTTGTGGGAAGACCATATGTGAGCCAGCATGTGCTGCTCTTCGAAGCAAATCCAGACCTCTCACCTCCGCACAGAGGGGGCGCTGGGGAGCAGTAGCCGAGCACAAGGGTCTTCATGAGGAAGAGTTGTTAGCACAGGTACAGTGGTGCACATCTGTAATCTGAGTATGTGGGAGGCTGAGACAGGAGGATCACAGGTTCAAGGCCAGCCTCAGCAACTTAGCAAGAACCTCTGCAACTTAGTGAGACCCTCTTCCAAAATAAAAAGGGCTGGGATGTACCTCAGAAGTAGCATGCCCCTGAGTTCAATCCCCAATACCAAAAAAATAAAAAAGTGTAGTTCGCATCCGATGAGGGGTACATCTGAGGCCTGGGTGGAACTCTAAACCAGTGGCGTCACCCAACAATGATGGAAAACTATTTTCTACCTAACTATGGTAGGCCAGGCTTCAGCAAGGCCACTGTGAGAACATAAGAAGCAATATGGCAGGGGATGGTGTGGTGAGTAGGACTGGAGTCTCTCCTCCCTGTCTCCTGGCGTGGAAGTAGGTGTGTGCGTGTGCGTGCATGTGTGCATGTGCGTGTGTGTGTGCATGTGTGTGTGTGTGTGTGTGTGTGTGTGTGGGAAGAGGAGGAGGCTTGGTACTTACTAATCCAGAGGATTGGGCCCTGGGAGGTGGAGGAGTCCTGAAGAGGATGTTATTACACTGAAAGTTGGGCGTGTAGGTAAGGTGCTCAATCAGCTACCAAACGAGACGAGGTTATATTTGTGCCGCCAAGTGGAAAAGCACGTTACACCATGTGTGGTTGAGCCTGTGTCGGTATGTGCAGTTTTTATTGAGGGCAGCACATTAATTGGTGCTAATCGCTTCAGTTCAGGGCACTTGGAAAGAGCACAGGGAAGATGTTTCTTGGTGCGATGGCATTTCTCTCCCCCCCTCTTTTTTTTTTTTTTTTTTTGATACTGGGGATTGAACCTGGGAGCATTCTACCTCCAAGCTACACCCCCACCCAACCGTTTTTACTTTTTATTTTGAAACAGGCTCTCACTAAATTGCAGAGGGTCTCACTAAGTTGTTGAGGCTAGCTTCGAACCTGTGATCCTCTGGTCTCAGCCTCCTGTGTAGAGGGATTGCAGGCGTGCACAACTGCGCTTGGCTCCTAGAGCATCCTTGACACTCAAGAGAGATATAGTGAAAAAAACTTAATTTTGAAGACTTAGGAAATAAAGAGTTTTTCTGACATTTTCTAAATAAGCATTTGTGTTTTTAATTATATAACCAATGGTATAGGAGCTAAGTATAGAGACACATGCCGTATAAAGGAAATCTAACTCTGGTTATTTTTACCTCACTCTATTATAAAATCAACCCAAGACCTCATCAGAGGTCAAGTTTTTGCAAAGATAAAAACTGAGCTCGAGTTGGCAGGGACATATGTGGCAGAATTTTGAAACGCTTGTACTCTCTGAGTCAGTGCTTCTGGAATGTTGGAGAAGGAAGAATGACAGCAGTCAGTCCAGGAGGAGCAAAGGCAGGCTGGGCGAGCCTCTCGGGTCTATTTTAGCAAGCGCACTTGTCTTGGAGTGGAAGCTCCTCTCCAGAGGCCGCGGGGCATCTGGACCACACAAGGCTTTGTGTTTTTAAAAACTGTCTTTTAAAATCATTCACATTCAACCAGACGCTCCAGGGTCTTCAAAAGAAAAAGATAACTTTTGGATTTTAGAAAAGAGTTTAAGGAGCCTGGCGTGGTGGTGCATGCTTGTCATCCCAGTACTTGGGAGGCTGAGACCGGAGGATCCGGGTTCGCCACCAGCCTCAGCTACTTAGTGAGGCCCTCCGAAACTTCGTGAGACCCTGTTTCAAAATAAAGTATAAAAATAGGGCCGGGGGTGTAGTCGGAGGTAGAACACCCCTGGGTTCAATCCCCGGTACCGCAAAAAAAAAAATTTTAAAAAAAAGAAAGGAGTTTAAGGAAAAGACCACACTGGGTTTGGAGTTTATCACTGTAACTATTATCATTATCAGTCTTTAATATTATTATTTTTTTTCTTGCAGTATCTACCTCCGAGCTACACCCCCAGTCCTATTTTTTTTATTCTTTATTTTGAAACAGGGTCTCACTAAGTTGTGGAGGCCTCACTAAGTAGCTGAGGCTGGCTGCGAACCCGGATCCTCCAGTCTCAGCCTCCCAAGCACTGGGATTACAGGCATGCGCCACCACGCCCGGCTAGTCTTTAGTATTATTAAGTAAAACCGATGACTGTTTCATTAAAACCTATGGGTTCTTATGACCAAAAAAAGCAGAAAATATCATATGGACCATTTTTATTGTTGTCGTTGTTTGTTTTGGTACTAGAGACTGAATGCAGGGGGCTTCTATACCCCCAGCCCTTTTTATTTTGAAACAGGCCTTGCTAAGTTGCTGAGGCTGGCCTCAAACCTACAGTCCCCTGTCTCAGCCTCTTAGGTACTGGGATTGCAAGTGCGCGCCGTCACACCTGGCTGCGTATGGACTGTTTTTTTTTTTTTCGGTACCGGGGATTGAACCCAGGGGCGTTCTACCTCCGAGCTATATCCCTGGCCCTATTTTTTATACTTTATTTTGAAACCAGGTCTCGCGAAGTTGTGGAGGCCTCACTAAGTAGCTGAGGCTGGCCGCGAACCCGGATCCTCTGGTCTCTGCCTCCCAAGTACTAGGATTACAAGCGTGCGCCACCACGCCCGGCTGTATGGACTGTTTTTGAAGTTAGTGTGAGACTTTGTCTCATTTGGTGACTTCTCAGAAGGACTCACAGAACTCAGTGGCAGGTTTATTCCTGTGGCTAAGATTTCTTGCTGCGGGAACCGGTATGCAGCTACAGGACCGGAGAGGCGCAGCCAGGATTCTGATGGTCCTCCGTATTAGAGGCCACAGGGGCATTTTCCTCTGGCAGATCTAGCTACGATATTTATGGACTGTCTCTGCCCAAGGAAGCCTGGTCGAGTCTTAGAAGGCGAGGTCTTTGTGGATGGTGGGTCTCGGAGGTGCATCTTGTACACTACCAGCCATGGCAACCCCAACTCAAGACCCCAACAGTGAACCCAGGTGCAAACCATCACACTTGACACTCGGGCCCAGCAACCTGACAAACCAGCATAGCACGGACCACTCCTCCAAGCACACATAATAAAATGATCGATCACAGACATCAGAAGGCTGCAGAGGCCAGCTTTCCATGTATTGGCAAGGATCAATCTTGGTTCCCTTGGAGACACACAAGGAGTAAACATCCAGACCTGCCGTGTGAACTCTTTCATGACCCATATTCTGGAATGTACGAAAGGGAGCAAGTTTGCAAGGTGGTGTTACTCCCGAGAGCATGGCTTGTATGTCCTACCACTCTGTCTTTCACAAAGTTCCTCGCAAGCAAGACTGGCCTCCACTTCGTCCCCTGCGCTCATTTCCAAACCCCACATGCCCTTCAGGCTGCCAGGACACTGGCTTATTACCCAGGGACCCATGTGGAACTGGTAACCATCATTTGTGCAGTCAGGACTGGTGACATAGGACTGGTGACATAGTTTGTAGGATCTGGTGCAAAATGAAAATACCAGGCCCTTTGTTAAAAAAAAAAATTAAGAGAGCCAGGCATGGTGGTGCATACCTGTAATCCCGGGACTTAGGAGGCTGAGACAGGAGGATTGCAGGTTCGAGACCAGACTCAGAAACTTAATGAGACCCTCAGCAACTTAGCAAGGTCCTCTTTCAAAACTAAAAGGGCTGGGGGTGTAGCCCAGAGGTAGAACAACACTGGGTTCAATCCTCAATACAAAAATGAGTGTATAAACATATATATGCATATATATACATATGCATACACATATGCATATATGTATACATATGAAGAATTTCAGGACAGTGACAACAAGACAATAGACCAAAAGTGAAACCCTTCCTAGCCTGAGCCCTGGCACTATTACACAGGTTTCAGAACCCTGAAGCCAAACCTGTGTGTTATTATTATTATTTTACCTTTCCCAAGAGACCAAATTATTGGTCGAAAGATGACTTGGTGACCTAGAGTTAGATGAAGGAAGTGGGGTGCTTTCGAGATGCTATCTGAAAGTATATTTAAAGACAGAGAGAGAGAGAGAGAGAGAGAGAGAGAGAGAGGAGCTGTCTGTGCCCTACTAGTACTAGCTTACTGTGGTGAGTTTTCTCCTGGTGTATATTAGACGGCTATGGGCAGTGCTGATCTTAGAGTCAGGGCACTCCTAGCCAGGTGCAGTGGCTCACACCTTTAATCCCAGTAACTGGAAGGCTGAGACAGGAGGATTGCAGGTTGAGACCTGCCTCAGCAACTTAGCAAGACTCTCAGCTACCTACTGAGACCCTGTCTCAAAATAAAGAATAAAAAGGGCTGTGGTTATAGCATAGAGGTAGAATGCCCCTGGGTTCAATCCCCAGTACCAGGAAGAGAGAGAGAGAGAGAGAGACAGAGAGAGCGCAAGTCAGATCACTTCTAGTTCTGCCCCTCACTGGCCAAGTGGCCTTGGGAAGCCACTCAGTCTCCTGGATTCCATTCCCTCCTCAATAAAGCAGGAATGGCACTGGTACCAAGTTTCTGGGCCATTGTGAATGCTGAGAGATTTAATGCATGCGAGAGCACTTTGTAAACTCAAGCCCTTGGCAAATGCCCTTAGCTGTCTGTCTCTCGAGATATTTCCATCTAGATAATAAATCCTGCTCTATTACTTCCTTTCCCCGGGACAGTACTGGAGGCACACAGGCAGATGCATCCTTCTCCAACCTTTCCCCAGATATTAATGCTTCTGCTATGGAATTATAGCATTGTCGCATGATCTAATATTATGTTTCCCTAATCACCGGAAGGTAGTCACAGCGGTAGTCACGGTTGATATGACAGGGGACGTTCATTCATCTCGTCTAGATTGGGTAACTTCTGTGGACGGCTCGTCTCGCACACTTTATGTTTTGTTCCAATTAACTTTAATTTCGCAGAGTGTCATTTTCAAAACTTGTCGCTAAATTGTGGGTCTGTCACACTACATAATAACCACAGTCGTCTGTTGTCTGTCTACAGAATACATTCCCCTCATTTTCTTAACTAATGCTAAGTACACATAAAGATCTTGATACATAGCCGGGCGTGGTGGCACATGCTTGTAATCCCAGTACTTGGGAGGCTGAGACCAGAGGATCCGGGTTTGCAGCCAGCCTCAGCTACTTAGTGAGGTCCTCCGCAACCTAGCGAGACCCTGTTTCAAAATAAAGAATAAAAAAATAGGGCTGGGGGTGTAACTTGGAGGTAGAATGCCCCTGGGTTCGATCCCCGGTACTGCAAAAAAAAAAAAAAAAGATCGTGATACACACATATGCTTAGTCAATGAATTAGTGAGTGAATAAATAAAAGAAAGAAAGGGTGACAGTCTGGAGATATCAAAGGATTAACCAAGCTGGGCATGGTGGCACATGCCTGTAATCCCAGTACTTGGGAGGCTGTGATGGGAGGATAAAAAGTTCAAGCTCAGAGGTAGAATGCCCCTGGGTTCATCTCCAGTACCACAAAAAAGGATTAACTGCTACAACTGGTTTATGATCATTAGACCATATTTCTTTACTGTCAGAAATAATAATCCCCAGGAGCCAGGCGTGGTGTCGCACACCTGTAATCCCAGTACTTGAGAGGCTGAGACAGGAGGATCGCAGGTTCAAGGCCAGCCTCAGCAACTTAGTGAGGCCCCCAGCAACTTAGTGAGACCCTGTTTCAAAAATGAAAAATAAAATAGGACTGGGGAGGCAGGGGTAGCTCAGAAGTAGAGCATCCTTGGGTTCAATTCCCCAGTATCAAAATAAAGAAGTAATAATAATAATAACAACAATAATAATAATGGCTGAGGTAGAATGCCCCTGGGTTCAATCCCTAGTAACAAAGAATGAGAATACGAATAAGAATAAGAAGGAGAAGGAGGAAGAGAAGGAGAAGGAAGGAGAAGGAGAAGGAGGAGAAGGAAGGAGAAGGAGAAGGAGAAGGAGAAGGAGAAGGAGAAGGAGAAGGAGAAGGAGAAGGAGAAGGAGAAGGATTATTCTCCTGGTTGCTATATGCACCTGATAGGTGCAGCACTCAATCCCGGGGGAGGGTGGGGGGAGGGTGGGGGGGAGGTAGGGAGGGAGGTGGGAGGGAGTGGGGCAGCTGCCAGGCTGGTGAGGAAGGGAATGAATGAGCCACTGATGAGCGCACATCCATCCTCATCCCTAGATGGAGCAGTGCTCTGGTCTGGGGGTGTGAGCCTGTTTCAGTGTGGTCCAAGAGTCATCCCGAGGCCACACTGGCCACTAGAAAGGCAGTCTGGAGTTCTGTGGTCCTTGCACTTCCTGACTCCCCTCTTTACATCCCCCCCTTTTTCCCTCTACTGTGTAATGCACACAGCCAGGACCCCCGTCGATCCATCCTGGACCACAGTCACATCGAAGTCCCCTGGGACTGACCGCATTCCCGTGCGGACACTGAGAAGCTGAGCTGGTCCTCTGGCATCCTTGCTCCTGAAAGGCAGGGCTAGCTTTGCAAGGTGGCTTAAAGGAAAGAAACAAGTGTTTTTTCCTCCCAAACTCCTGTTATATTCTGTATATAGTCTCTGTATATTCGGGCCAAGGTGTGTCCAAAAGACTCCAGAAACATGTGTTGGCAAGCCGTGTAGAGCTCACTCCGGTCAACTCACAGAAACAAAGAGCTCACAAGTTCAGAATGTGATTGCGATTCCCCCAGATAAGTCACTTGGCCTGCGTGGTTGGAGACCACCCAAGAAATTCCAATAAAAGTGGATGGCTTGCTCTAAAAATGGAAGCAGTCCATTTTTAATGTTATGAGAGAAACAAACAACTCAGAACATGCAGCCTTCAGGGTGGCTGAGTAACCCAAAATTATTAGGACATTAAGCCTTTAAATGAGAGTGGAGAGTGCTCTGTCAAATCTCTGGGCAAATTCAAATTTCCTTTGTTTGTGCCCCAAGGTCCTGAGATGCTAGTGCGAGGAACTGAGCAGGGCTCTTGCCACTCCAGCGTGATGCGCAATTTTGAAGATGATCAGAATGCTCCAGTTCTATACTGGTTTAGTAAATAAAATAGTAAGAGTGTTGTTCTAGAGTAGTTGACATTTCCTGGCAGTGGTTGGAGTGTATGAACTGTTGAGCAGTTAGAATGAGATTTTCCTAGCCGGGTGTGTTGGCGCACGCTTGTCATCCCAGTACTCGGGAGGCTGAGACAGGAGGATTGCAGGTTTGTGGCCAGCCTCAGCTACTTAGTGAGGCCCTCCGCAACTTAGTGAGGCCCTGTTTCAAAATAAAGAATAAAAAATAGGGCTGGGGGTGTAGCTTGGAGGTAGAATGCCCCTGGGTTCAATCCACAAAAAAAAAAAAGAATGTGATTTTCCTTCCTGTAATGAATGGCTTTTCTTAGCTAGACAATGACGAAATTATGTGAGAAACGAAACATGTGGTAACCTGATATGTTAAAATGGAAAAGTCCGTTTGAACGTTGGGCTTTAAGAAAGTTACGTATTTTCTAGCTCTATTATTAAATTTGATTCCATGGTAACAGCAGCACATTCACCTATCAGGCCTTTCGATCTCCATCAGGAGAGAAAGGGAGCCGGGCGGGGTGGCGCACGCCTGTAATACCAGTACTTGGGAGGCTGAGACAGGAGGATTGCAGGTTTGAGGCCAGCCTAAGCAACTTAGCGAGGCCCCATTTCAAAACAAAACAAAACAAAACAAAAATGTAAAAAGGGTTAGGAGTAGCCCGGCATAGTGGTGCATAGCTGCAGGTTTAGTTAATGTCTGTGATGAAATTACTCTTTTTTTCCCAAGTAAGAGAATGCAGTGCCTCATTCTGGAAACAATATTGAATGTTGAGTCAGGAAATCTGGGATATAACTTCCACTAAATTGAATTTGGACAAGTCATTTTAAGTTCCATGGGTATAACTTTTCCTGTCTATAAGATAAGGGAATGAGAGCAGAAATAAAATCCATAATACAGAAGGCATGAGGGGTTACTGAATTGTTCTTCTCCCCCTCTGTCTTGCATATCACTCAGTGTTCCTTGTCTCTGCCAATCTTCAATGCTTGCTTCCCCTTTCACGCACACGCCTGTAATCCCAGTAGTTGGGAGGCTGAGACAGGAGGATCGCAGGTTCAAGGCCAGCCTCAGCAACTTAGTGAGATCCTGTTTCAAAATGAAAAATAAAATAGAGCTGGGGGTGTAGCTCAGAGGTAGAATGTCTCTGGGCTCAATCCCCAGCACCACACACAAACACACACACACACACACACACACACACACACACAAAGGTTAGAGGTATAGGTAAGAGGTAGAATGCTTCTGGGTTCAACCACCAGTACTACTACTACTACTATTAATAATAATAAAAGGGTTGGGGTGTAGCCTAGGGGCAGAACACGTACTTAGGGATAAGAGATTTGGGGTTCAGTCTCCAGCACACACATACACACACACACACACACACACACACACAGAGCTCCTGGGATACCTGACTTCATGTCTTAGGGCAAGAGAAATCATGTTGGATTTGAAAGATCATGCCTTGCCCAAAGCAGGAATGCCTTTAAGGATGTCAGAAGCAGAACCGAAGCCCCAGGGTCTTCCTCTGGGAAATGGAGCCGAAACAAACTGCAAATGTTATTGTCGATTGAGTTATTAGAACGAATTGAATCTACGAAAGGTCATGAGTTGATGGTGCCCAGAAAAGGAATATGAACATAAATTATACAAAAGATAATGTGGTACAAAAAAGAGTGACCACAAGAGGATATGTTTTATTTGTATTGATTTCAATAAAAAGAGTGCCGGGAGCCATTTCTTTGGCTTCAGGTTTATAGTTGCAAACACAGCCCTGAGAGGTACAGGTTCTACCAAACGGGTGGATTGAGACCTATTGTACTGTGTATTTCACAAGAGCTGAATGTTCTCAGAGGAGACTTGACCGTTCTTTGATCCAGGAAGGAGAGGGACCCCGGAGGGGCACAGGACCTCAGCCCCAGGAGAGGAGGGAGGTAGTCTGCGAAGTTTGCTTAGATAAATGTTAACATTGTATGGTAAAAGGACTTTTTATCTATTTCTGATGCTCTAGGAGGATATATAAGGACTGAGCTGAATAAAGTCGAGGCTGCAGTATGGAACTGAGAGCCCTCCTGAAAAACTATCTTTTGTCTCTCTCTCTCTTTATTTTTCTTAATCCTCACTCCCCGTTTCAGGAACTGTTCAAACCTTTCAACTCTGCCGGTGGGTTCTGGCAAAAGAGAGAGTGTTTTTTCTTTCTTTCATTTAGTTTATGTCAATTTATAAAATATGGAAATATATATATTTCCTTGTACATGTGTAAGAGGATTAGTTGTTTACCTGTGATAGACCAGTGCCGTGTTTGCTGCTTGCTGAAGTCCCTCGCATGAATGACTCTGAGTCCAAAATTATTATTTTTAATAACGAGGTTGGCCGAGGAGGAGCCAGGCAATTCTCCTGACCTCCTGCAGCCAGCGTCCTATTTTATTAAGGGTTTAAACAAAGCAAATGGCAAGGGGATCATGAGTTAAGTTTAGGGTTACAGGCTAAGTTTTAGGAAAAGGCAGTCATGAGCTAGGTTTAGGGTGTGACAGTCATGAGTTAAGTCTAGGGAGGGGCAAGGTCAACATTTCAGGGAGAATAGGGGGTCATCAAAGTCCACCTTTCAGTCCCATCCGGTCCAAGGAAGCTTGTCTGCGTGCTGACAATTTCCACTCAGCATGTACTGTGTACCTAGCTGAGCCAGTCCGAAATGGTGACCTCAGTGCATGGGCTAAGATGGCCCCAACATTTACCCATATCTTACTCCTTTGGTTGGTCTGGGGAGTGTTTTTATTTTGGGTCTGGCAAGATTACCGGAAAGAGCTGGGCATGGTGCTGCACACCTGTAATCCCAGTACGTAGGGGGCTGAGACAGAAGGATTGCAGGTTTGAGGCCAGCCTCAGCAATTTAGCGAGGCCCTCAGCAACTTAGTGAGACCCTGTTTCAAAATAAATAGGGCTGGGGGATGTAGTTCAGAGGTAGGATGCTCTTGGGTTCAATCCCCCCCCAAAAAAAAGATTACCAGAAAGTATCTAAATAATGTTATGAAAACCCTAGGAAGATATCAAAATAAAATTAGCTATAAACCAAAAGAGGTATAAAAACAAGTATAGAAATAATGAAGAAACAGAGGGAGCCCATTATATCGACATCTCAGAAATAATTTAAGTATAATACATTTCATAATCATTTCTGTCTTATTAACTGGAGCATCTGAAGTATCTTAAAAATTAACAACATAAATACATGTGTTTGTTATTACAATTTAAAATTGCTTAAGGGAATGTAATTTGATTTTAATGCTCAAGAAAATTTAGTTTTCAAGGATATGTTATGAGATCTACAAGTTTAATCATCTGACCATTACGCAAAGCACAAACAACTGGGAGTCCTCCCCTCCCTGCTCTGAGCTCCTGGACCCTGGGGAATCCGACCATCAGTTTAGAGGGACGACGTGCGCTAGGAACAACGTGGAGAGATGACAGTACTCATGGGGAGGGTGGGAACCAGACACAGCTTCACTTATACCTAGCTCACTTACTTAAATTGGGCTTGTGGGTGGATAGGTGTTCATGTTTTATGCCATATGTTTTTCTATGCTGAAGTTTTCCAAAATAAATCAAATTTACAATTGTACATGAAGGAAGAACTACCCCTGACCGGAAAGAACGAATGGCTAGAGTGTGCTAATTGTATTGGAAAACTTTTGCACCCTGTAATCTTACTTCTAAAGGCCAAATTTAGCCAGGCATGGTAGTGCACACCTGTAATCCCAGGACTTGGGAGGCTGAGACAGGAGGATCGCAGGCTTGTGGCCAGTCTCAGCAATTTAAAGAGACCCCATTTGTGTGTGTGTGTGTGTGTGTGTGTGTGTGTGTGTGGCACTGGGACTTGAACTCAGGGGCATCCTACCTCCAAGCTACACTCCTAGCCCTTTTTATTTTTTATTTTATTTTATTTTTTGTGGTACTGAGAATTGAATTTAGGGGAATTCTACCTCCGAAGTACACCCCCAGCCCTATTTTCTATCCTTTTTTTTTTTTTTGGCGGTACCAGGGATTGAACCCAGGAGCATTCTACGTCCAGGCTACACCCCCGGCCCTATTTTTTTTTCTTTATTTTGAAACAGGGTCTCACTAACTTGCGGAGGGCCTCACTAAGTAGCTGAGGCTGACTGTGAACCGGGATCTTCCTGTCTCAGTCTCCCCAGTACTGGGATTACAAGCGTGAGCCACCATGCCCAGCTGTTATCCTTTATTTTGAAACAAGGTCTCATTAAGTTACGGAGTGCCTCACTAAGTAGCTGAGACTGGCCATGAACCTGCGGTCCTCCTAGGAGTCTCAGCCTTCCAAGTACTGGGATTACAGGTGTGTGCCACCACAACTGGCTCAGAGCCACTTTAAAATGGATTCAGCCAGGCATGGTGTTACACACCTGTAATCCTAGTACTTGGGAGGCTGAAACAGGAGGATCACAAGTTCAAGGACAGCCTCAGCAAGTAGTGAGACTCTCATCAACCTGGTGAGACCTTGTTTCAAAATAAAAATAAAAGTAGGTCTGGGGGGTGTAGCTCAGAGGTAGAATGCCCCTGGGTTCAATCCCCAGTACCAAAAAAAAGGGATTCTTAGCCGGGCGTGGTGGCACATGCCTGTAATCCCAATACATGGGAGGCTGAGAGAGCAGAATTGAAGGGTTGAGGCCAGCCTCAGCAACTTAGCAAGACCCTGTTTTAAAATAAAAAGTAATTTTAAAAAGGGCTGGAGGTGCAGCTCAGAGGTAGAATGCCTCTGGCTTCAATCCCCAGTACCCCCCCATAAGTAAAATAAAATAAAGTGGGTTCTTGCACCGTGGTCTTCAGAGGGAAGCTCTTTCTAGAAAGCACTGAGAGAACCGGGTCAGATCTGAGTCTGGACCTGGAGCTCCGTAGAGCTGACCAAGCTAGGAGACAGCTCGCCTGTTTCCTATAGTTGCCCCTGAGACCTGGCGGCCGCGTGGAACCTGAAAGACTGAGATCAGGGCCTTCGCTCGCTCGCACGGTACTGACTCCCTCTGAGTGGCGGTGCCCAGTGCACTGAGAAGCGGTCATCAGCTCGTCGCTGATGCCACACTTCCCGAAACTTCCAACTCTGATGTTTGCTATGTGAGTCCAGGCTAGCTCTTAAAGCCTTTTTTTTTCCCCTTTTATAACTTGTAATCCTCCCTCTCTGTTTACCTTACAACATTTCCTCTCTTTTATTGCTAAACTCAACTCTGGGACAATGGGGTTTGGGGACACCTCCCTTTATTGACATAGCCAGGGTTTGCTGAACGGAAGCTGTGAGGCCTTGTCTCCACAGGTGGGAGGCAGCGCCCTCCCGTCAGGCCTCGTTATGCCCATGCATGCGTTAGCCCTCACTACTTACTCTACTTCTCCAGAGAAAATGTGTTGACAGCACCTTCCCTATTGTGGGTCCTATTTTCAAGGCCACAATGAGGCTAAGTTGATTAAAACCATGTTTACACGCACAGAGTCGGATTCTTCTGTTTTTTATTTTTATTTTTTCTGTTTTATTTTGGTACTGGGGATTGAACCCAGAAACATTCTACCTCCGAGCTATACCTCCAGCCCAATTTTATTTCTTTTTTTTTTTTTTTTTGTGGTACCGGGAATTGAACCCAGGGGCATTCTACCTCCGCGCTACACCCCCAGCCCTATTTTTTATACTTTATTTTGAAACCGGGTCTCACGAAGTTGCCAAGGGCCTCACTAAGTAGGCTGGTCATGAACCCGCGATCCTCTTGTCTCAGCCTCCCAAGTACTGGGATTACAAGCGTGTGTCACCACGCGCGGCTCTTCTTTTGTTTTTTAATTTTAATTTTTAATTTTTTTATTTTTTGTGGTATTGGGGATTGAACCCAAGGGCATTCTACCTCCAAACTACACCCCCAGCCCTTATTTTTTATTCTTTATTTTGAAACAGGGTCTCACTAAGTTGCAGAGGGCCTCACTAAGTAGCTGAGGCTGGCCTCGAACCTGCGATCCTCCTGTGTCAGCCTCCTAAGTACTGGGATTATAAGCGTGCACCACCACGCCCGGCTCTTCTTTTGTTTTTTAAAGTATATTTTTACTGGTGCATTGCAACCACACACCATGTTGAGGTTCAGTGTGACAGAAACATCAGGCAGCGCCCGTGTGCTCCTCCATCCACCTGCTCCCCTCCCCCACAACACTGAGACTACTGCTGACAAGCCCACCTTCACAGGTGGGCTTCACAGTTTCCTTCACAGGCCTCCCTTTCCTGCCCCACCTTCCTCCCATCCCCTCCCACTACTTTCCTGCTCTCTCTCCTCATTTTCTGAAGTCCCTCTTGTTTCCCAAGTTCTCTCTGGCCTCCACATAGGAGAGAAAATGTAGGGTCCTTCGCTCTCTGAGACTGGCGGATCTCAAATAGACTTTTCTTTAAAAGTTTGACATTAAGCTGGGTGTGGTGGCACATGCTTGTAATCCCAGTACTTGGGAGGCTGAGACTGGAGGATCAGGGTTCATGGCCAGCCTCAGCTACTTAGTGAGGCCCTCCGCAACTTTGTGAGACCCGGTTTCAAAATAAAGTATAAAAAATAGGGCCGGGGGTATAGCTCGGAGGTAGAACACCCCTGGGTTCAATCCTCAGTACTGCAAAAAAAACCACAAAAGTTTGACATTTTGTTCATGATGATTTTTTTTTTGTGTGTGTGTGTGGTACTGGGGATGGAAACCAGAGGAATTCTACCTTCAAGCTACACCCCCAGCCCTATTTTATTCTTTTTATTTTGAAACAGGGTCTCACTAAGTTGCGGAGGCTGGCCTCAAACCTGCGATCCTTCTGTCTCAATCTCCCAAGTACTGGGATTATAAACTTGTGCCACCACGCCCGGTTTAATGCACTGCACATGCCTGTAATCCCAGTACTTGGGAGGCTGAGACAGGAGGATCGCAGGTTCAAGGCCAGCCTCAGCTACTTAGCAAGACCCTCAGCAACTTAGTGAAACCCTGTTTCAAAATAAAAAATAAAAAGGGCTTGGGTATAGCTCAGAGGTAGAATGCTCCTGGGTTCAATCCATAGTACTGCAAAAAAAAAAAGATGAGAAAAACTGAAGTGTTTTCCTACTGTCACTCACCAGGCAACGCCACTTCTGACACCAGATATGTAAGGGGTTTTCCCACAAGCAGTCCTGTGGCAGAGGCCACCGGTGTTCTCTACTTCAATTCTATTCAGACACTATCTGGAAATAGTATCAGACCCCACGAGACTGCCCCCCACTACAGATGCTACCTGCAAGTAATAGGCCGTCACCTGCTGTAACTGGGGTTCCCAAGACCCCCTCTTTGGGTTCCACTAATTTTCTGGAGCAGCTCACAGAACTCAGGAAAACACTTATATTTAACCATTTATTATAGAGGATATTACAGGCCGAGTGTGATGGTGCACACTTGTAATCCCAGTACTTGGGAGGCTCAGACAGGAGGATCACAGGTTCGAGGCTAGCCTTAGCAACTTAGCAAGACCCTCAGCAACTTAGCAAAACCTTGGTTCAAAATAAAAATAAAATTGGGCTGGGGTGCCAGGCATGGTGGCACACACTTGTAATCCCAGTACTTGGGAGGCTGGCACAGGAGGATCGCAGGTTTCGCGGCCAGCCTCAGCTACTTAGTGAGGCCCTCTGCAACTTAGTGAGACCCTGTTTCAAAATAAAGAATAAAAAATAGGGCTGGGAGTGTAGCTTGGAGGTAGAATGCCCCAGGATTCAATCCCCAGTACTGAAAAAATATATAATAATAATAGTAATAGTAATAAAAATAATAATAATAGGAAGCATTTCTATAAAATGCTAAGAATCTACAGTGACAGGAAGGGGACCAGTGGTTGACTAGAGGAGGGGATAGGAGGCCAGCCAATATCCTGATTGTAGTGGTGATTACACAGTTGTGCACAATAACCAAAATTCATTGACCACTTCGGGGGAGGGTTTGGGGATGAGCTCAGCAGGAGGCTGCTGCAGAAGTCCAGGCTGGATGGGAACAAAGAACCAGGGGTTGAGAGGGAGATGACAGTGCACCATCTCAGGCTGAAGGGAGGAGCCAAGAGCCACGCAAATGGGCTGGGGTCAGGTCTTAGGCACACCTGGAATCCCAGTACTTGGGAGGCTGAGACAGGAGGATCACAGGTTTGAGGCCAGCCTGGGGGAACTTAGCAAGATCCTGTTTCAAAATAAAAAATAAAAAGGGCTGGGGATGGAGCTCAGTGGTAGAGCGTCCCTGGGTTTAATCCCCAGAACCCCCCCTCCCACACACACACACAAAGAATTCATCTCATGGATTTTTAGGTCTCAAGCTGTCTCTCTCTTTTTTTTTTTTTTTTTTTGGCAGTACTGGGGATTAAACCCAGGGGCATTCTACCTCCAGGCTACATCCCCAGCCCTATTTTTTTATTCTTTATTTTGAAACAAGGTCTCACTAAGTTGCGGAGGGCCTCACTAAGTAGCTGAGGCTGGCTGAGAACCTGCGATCCTCCTGTCTCAGCCTCCCAAGTACTAGGATTATAAGGGTATGCCACCATGCCTGGCTCAAGCTTTCTTGATCATAATATTTGTTTATATTGTGTTATGTGGTAGTTGCATAATTATTATTAATAATAATTTATTTATTTATGTATTTATTTTTTGCTGGGGATTGAACCCAGAGGCATTCTATCTCTGAGCTACTCCCCCAGACCTTTTTATTTCTTATTTTGAAACAGGGTCTCGCTAAGTTGCTGAAGATCTCACTAAGCTGCTGTGGTTGGCCTTGAACCTGTGATCCTCCTGTCTCAGCCTCCCAAGGACTAGGATCCCAGGCATGCACCACTACTCTAGACCCTGTGTTTTTAGGTTCTCCATGTAACCCCTGCAGGCAGCCCCATAGTGGTGAAATTAAAACTGAATCCTAGTTAAAATGCCAATAGCTCTGGGAAAGGTTAACATTTCTTTTTGTTGTTGTTGTTTTTGCAGTACTGGGGATTGAACCCAGGGGCATTCTACCACCAAGCTACACCCCCAGTCCTATTTTTTTTTATTCTTTATTTTGAAACAGGGTCTCACTAAATTGTAATCCCAGTACTTGGGAGGCTGAGACAGGAGGATACGGGTTTGCAGCCAGCCTCGGCTACTTAGTGAGGCCCTCTGCAACTTAGTGAGACCCTGTTTCAAAATAAAGAATAAAAAAATAGGGCTGGGGGTGGAGCTCAGAGGTAGAATGCCCCTGGGTTCAATCCCTGGTACTGCAAAAAAAAAAAAAAAGATAGGGGATTATGATAAAATTCTTTTGACTTTGCTGTACGTTTTAAAATTCACAAGCTCGAAGAATGTACAAATATATCAAAGGGATCTTAGTATCTTTCATCTGGGTGTGTGTGTGTGTGTGTGTGTGTGTGTGTGTGTGTGTGATACTAGGGATTGAACCCAGGGGAGTTTTACCTCTGAGCCGCACCCCCAGCCCTATTTAATTATTTTGAACAGGGTCTCAGTAAGTTGCTGAGGCTTTGCTAAGAGCGTCTTTCATCTTAAAAAGCCTATAAACATCCCCTGGACATGTGAGACCTTGGTCTATGAGAACAGCATTAGAAAGTAGTGGCAGATGATGACCTATTAAATCAGTGGTTCTGGGGAAGGGGTCTGTCCATCCAAAAACTTAGATTTTGCCAGACACAGTGGTGCACAACTGTAATTCCAGTACTTGGGAGACTGAAACAGGAGGATCATAGATTCGAGGCCAACCTCAGCAATTTAGCAAGACCTTGTTTCAGTGGTT
>PVJS01019654.1:21338-33574 GCA_004027185.1 Glis glis
ATCAGTGGTTCTGGGGAAGGGGTCTGTCCATCCAAAAACTTAGATTTTGCCAGACACAGTGGTGCACAACTGTAATTCCAGTACTTGGGAGACTGAAACAGGAGGATCATAGATTCGAGGCCAACCTCAGCAATTTAGCAAGACCTTGTTTCAGTGGTTTTTTTTTTTTTTTTTTTTTTTGTGTGTGTGTGTGTGTGTGTGGTACTGGGGATTGAACACAGGGGTGTTCTACCTCTGAGCTACACTCCTAGCCTGATTTTATTTTATTTATTTATTTATTTTGCAGTACTGGGGGTTGAACCCAGGGGCATTCTACCTCTGGGCTACACCCCCAGCCCTATTTTTATTCTTTATTTTAAAACAGGGTCTCACTAAATTGCAGAGGGCCTCACTAAGTAGCTGAGGTTGGCCGCGAACCCAGATCCTCCGGTCTCAGCCTCCCAAGTACTGGGATTACAAGCGTGCACCACCACGCCCGGCTTTATTTTATTTTATTTTATTATTATTTATTTATTTTTGTGGTACTGGGAATTCAACCCAGAGGCATTCTGCCTCTGGGCTACATCCCCAGACTGATTTTATTTCTTAATTGGAAACAGGGTCTCACTAGGTTTCTGAGAGCCTCACTAAATTGCTGAGGATATCCTTGAACCTGTGATCCTCCAGTCTCAGCCTCCCAAGTACTAGGATTACAAGCGTGTGCCACCACACCTGGCTTTTATTTCTGTTTTGAAACAGGGTCTCACTAGGTACTGAAAGTCTCACTAAATTCCTGAGGCTGTCCTCAAACCTGCAATCCTCCTGTCTCAGCCTCCCAATTACTGGGATTACAGAGGTGTGCTACCATGCCCAGTTTCAATTTTTTTTTAAGGTGCTGAGGGTGTAGCACAGAGGCAGAATGCCCCTGGATTCAAACCCCAGAACCAAAAAGTAAAAAATTAGATATTTTAAGCTGGGCAAGATGGCGCATACTTGTAATCCCAGTACTTGGGAGGCTGAGACAGGAGGATCTCAGGTTCGAGGACAGCCTCAGCAAGTAGTGAAACTCTCATCAACCTAGTAAGACTCTGTTTCAAAATAAAAAAAAAATAGGACTGGGGGTGTAGCTTGGAGGTAGAATGCTCTGGGGTTCAATCCTTAGTACCACTAAATAAATAAATAAATAAACGCATACATACATACATACATACATACATATTTTAAAAATTAAACCCTCAACTAGCCTTATAGTCTCTTCCACTGAGCTGTAGGTCCCGTCTAGGGACTGTCTAGGTCTAACTCCCTCCTACTGTAACTCGGGGGCCTGGTGCTTACTGGGAGGTCGATCAATATGTGTTGCCTATACAGTATATGAATGAAGACGTCCATCCTGGAAGATACCTTGTGGGCTGGAGTCCTGTGATCTGTACTGTTGCCAAGAATTGGAGGAAGGAGCCAGGCAGCCAAGTCCTGAGTTCACCCCTTCCCTGTCCCTGTCAGCTGAGCTAAAGCAGCTGTCACACTGACTGGATTGCAAATGAGCAGACCCACGGTGAACACTGGGACTGGCCTGGACGTCACCCGGTGGCTGCACAGCTCTCTGCTGTCGCCTTGGACTCGCAGGAAAAAATTCATGACCGCTTAGACTTCCTAAGGCTGTGACAAATGGGACAGGAGAACTGGATTTGGGGAGGGGGAGAAATTATGATATAAAAATTAATGATTAGCCGGGCGTGGTAGTGCACGCTTGTAATCCCAGTACTTGGGAGGCAGACACCGGAGGATCTGGGTTCGCGGCCAGCCTCAGCTCTCTCTCTCTCTCTCTCTCTCTCTCTCTCTATTTAGTGAGGCCCTCCGCAACTTCGTGAGACCCGGTTTCAAAATAAAGTATAAAAAATAGGGCCGGGGGTGTAGCGCGGAGGTAGAACGCCCCTGGGTTCAAGCCCCAGCACAGCAAAAAAAAAAAAAAAATTAATGATTGACCCCAAGTTACAGCTATACCTATATCTATATCTATCTATTTATCTATCATCTAACATATATGTATTATAGACCAATGTAAATATTTACATACATATCAGTGTGTGCGTATAAAGAGATAGCAACAAGCTGGGCATGGTGGCGCATGTCTGTAATCCCAGTATTTGGGAGGCTGAGACAGGAGGCTGATTATGGGTTAGAGGACAACTTAGCGAGACTCTCAGCAACGTTGCAAGACCCTGTTTCAAAACAAAAAAAAATTTTTTTTTTTTTTGCAGTACTGGGGATTGAACCCAGGGGCATTCTACCTCCGAGCTACACCCCCAGCCCTATTTTTTATCCTTTACTGAAACCGGGTCTCACAAAGTTGCGGAGGGCCTCAGTAAGTAGCTGAGGCTGACCACGAACCCGGATCCTCCGGTCTCCGCCTCCCAAGTACTGGGATTACAAGTGTGCGCCACCACGCCCGGCTCTCAAAAAAAATTTTTTAAAAGGGTTGGGGGTGCAGCTTGGAGATAGAAGGCCCCTGGGTTCCATCCCCAGTACCCCCCCACACACACACAGAATTCTAGAATGAACTTAGCCAGATCTTATACGCATTTTCTTCAGAGCTCTGAAAGAGGAGAGCAAGTTATTTCACAGTAAGTGCCATTTGGCCAGAGCTGCTCTGGACTGTTTTCACGTATTGATTTGAAGATCCCATCCTCAAGATACACACTGTACTTTGGTTCCGGTAAGTCATGCGGGTATCCTCAGCACAACGGCGAGGAAATGGAAACCTGCATTTGAATTCTAGACAGCACTCTAGAGTGTCCACTGCGCTCCTCACATCCATCAAACGGTGTTCTGCTCCATTTGACCATAAATATTGAAGTTTACATTTTAAAGTAGTTGAACATTCTTCTAAACTTACTAAATCTCCCCTGCCCCCGTACTAGGGATTGAACCCAGGGGCATTCTACCTCTGAGCTATATCCCCAGCCCTATTTTATTTTCTGTCTTGAAACAGGGTCTCACTAAGTTCTTGTTAACTTGCTGAAGCTGGCCTCAAACTTGCAATCCTCCTGTCTCAGCCTCCCAAGGACTGGGATTACAGGTGGACGACACCACTACCGATTCCCTTTATTTTAATATATAAATCCAAATATCCTTTGGAGTAAGTCAAAGAAGATGAACTATTTTCCATAAAAGGAATGATTAATCACAAAGATTGCTCTTACCTAAAATCTTCGTTTTTACTGTTGATCCGAGTGAAAAGATGCAATTTCCTCCCTGTGGTTTCATCATGAGCTGTAGAACTACAGGCTGCAGATGTGCACACGTGCTGAGTTCAAGTCACTTTCAGAAAAATCATTCACCCATTTTAATGTTGGGAATAACTGGGCGTGGTGGCGCACGCTTGTAATCCCGGTACTTGGGAGGCTGAGACAGGAGGATCCGGGTTCACAGCCAGCCTCAGCTACTTAGTGAAGCCTCCGCAACTTAGCGAGACCCTGTTTCAAAATAAAGAATAAAAAATAGGGCTGGGGGTGTAGCTCGGAGGTAGAATGCCCCTGGGTTCAATCCCTAGTACCGCAAAAAATAATAACAACAATAATAACAACTATAATAATAATGATGATGATGATGATGATGATGATGATGATGTTGGGAATAAACTCCTTGACGCCCAGCAGGTTCATCCAGCACGGAAGCTATCGGAAGGCAGTTACTGCCAGCACTAGTCTATCACTGCCCGAGTGACCTGTTCACAGTCCAGGCTCTTGACAAGACCAGACTGAGTTTAAATGGCAATTCCCCCTCTCCCTCTTTCCCTTCCTGCAGTTTCAGTTATCCTGGCTCAACTGCCATCCAAAATAGTACGTGGAAAATTCCAGTAATCCACACTTCACACGTTTTACGTTGCAGGCCATCGGAGCAGCACGGTGAAAGCTCTCGGCTCCACTCCGTCTGGCTGGGAGCATGACTCATCCCTCCACGGACGAGCATGGCGTGTGTTGGGTTCAGCGCTATCTGCAACTGTAGGAATCCACTGGGGGTCTTGGAACGTATTCCCCTCAGATAAGGGGGATCGCAGCACAGCTTTGTCATAGTAAGTACCTTAATGATTCCTGAAGTATTCATGCCGCTGCAAGCCAGGGGTGAGTCCACAGTCTCCCGATGAAGGTGGGACACTCCTGCTGAAGGCTGAGCTGGAGGAGACGGGTTGCAACATGACCAGGATCGGGAGGAGGGAGACTCCACCTTCCTGAATTGAGAGTCTTCTATTTTGATCTGGTCTGTAATTAAGATGTGGATGATAAGATATCAGATTACACTTTTTCATCACACTTCGGGGCCTCCAAAATAAGAGACAACATTTTGTTACCCCTCTGAAAAGGCTGTGCTCTGGCTCCTAAGCTTGTGCGGTGACAGTGACAAACAGAACTGAAGGGAAGTGGGTAGTGGCGACATGTCAAGGTCCAAGATTCCAAAAGTTCTTTGACATTAAAAGACACTTTTAGAGAGCCGTGCATGGTGGTGCACGCCTGTAATCCCAGTAGTTGGGAGGCTGAGACAGGAGGATCGCAGGTTCGAAGCCAGCTTGGGCAACCTTGCGAGGCTCCCAGCAACTTAGCAAGACCCTGTTTCAAAAAAATAAATAGCCAGGCGTGGTGGCGCACATTTGTAATCCCAGTACTTGGGAGGCTGAGACCGGAGGATCTGGGTTCGCGGCCAGCCTCAGCTACTTAGTGAGGTCCTCCGCAACCTCGTGAAACCTGGTTTCAAAATAAAGTATAAAAAGTAGGGCCGGGGGTGGAGCTCGGAGGTAAAACGCCCCTGGGTTCAATCCCCAGTA
Organism: Glis glis; assembly: GCA_004027185.1. Classification (NCBI taxonomy): domain Eukaryota; kingdom Metazoa; phylum Chordata; class Mammalia; order Rodentia; family Gliridae; genus Glis; species Glis glis. The sequence continues at coordinate 26,137 of PVJS01019654.1, forward strand.
CTGCAAAATAAATAAATAAATAAATAGAGTAGAGCTGGGGGTAGAGCTCAGAGGTAGCATGCCCCTGAGTTCCATCTCAGTACCACAAAAAAGCAAACAAAACAAAAAACACTCTTAGAATGAGTTCACTATGCATGTCAGTTAGGAAAACTGGAAGTACCTGAATTCCAGAATGTTCTCACTGAAAATGAATTTCAAGCTCTCTGCCTTTCAAGTAAGCTAGTTAGCCACTTTGTGTTTTATTTCATTTTTGATTAAAAAAAAAACAATTGATGCAATTCCACAGACTGGCAGTTATTACTACATTAAAAATCATGTCTTAAACCAGGCATGGTGGCTCACAGTACTTGGGAGGCTGAGACTAGAGGATCACAGGAGGAGACAGGAGGATCCCAATACTTGGGAGGCTGAAACAGGAGGATCACAGGTTCAAAGCCAGCCTCAGTTACTTAGTGAGGCCCTCCGCAACTTAGTGAGACCCTGTTTCAAAATAAAAAATAGGGCCAGGCGTGGTGGTGCACGCTTGTCATCCCAGTACTTGGGAGACTGAGACAGGAGGATCCAGGATCGCAGCCAGCCTCAGCTACTAGTGAGGCCCTCCGCAACTTAGTGAGACCCTGTTTCAAAATAAAAAATAAAAAATAGGGCTGGGGATGGAGCTCGGAGTTAGAATGCCCCTGGGTTCAATCCCCAGTACCGCAAAAATAAATAAGTAAGTAAAAAATAAAAAATAGTGCTGGGGTGTAGCTCAGAGTTAGAATACCCCTGAATTCAATACCCAGTACCGCAAAAAAGAAAAAGAAAAATCACGTCTTAGCCGGGCATGGTGGCGCACGCTTGTAATCCCAGTACTTGGGAGGCTGAGACAGCAGGATCGCAGGTTCGAGGCCAGCCTCAGCTACTTAGGTCCTCCCCAACTTAGTGAGACCCTGTTTCAAAATTAAAGATAAAATAGGACTGGGTGTGTAGCTCAGAGGTAGAATGCCCTGGGTTCAATCCCCAGCACCACCAAAGCACCCCCATGTTACTGCCGCGCAGTTCACAACAGCCAAGAAGTGGCATCAGCTCACGTGTGCGTCTGTGGGTGAGTGAACCCTGGGTTGATCCCTAGCACCGCGAAATAGATAGATAATGTGGATGAATGGATACAGAAAATGTGGTATAAACACACAGTGGATACTAGGCAGCCATCAAAATGAAGGAAATCTTGTCATTGTGAGCACGGGCTAACCTCGAAAACATTCTGTTAAATTAAATAAGCTAGGCACTGAGAGACAAATACCTTATGATCTCACTCATATGGAATCTAAGAAAGCTAATTTCATATAAGCATAAAGTCAGTACTTGGAAGACTGAGATAGGAGGATCCCATGTTCGAGGCCAGCCTCAGCAACTTAGTGAGGCCCTGTTTCAAAATGAAAAATGAAATAGGCCCAAGAGCATAGGTTGGAGGTAGAACACCCCTGGATTCAATCCCCAGTACCACTTTTTTTTTTAATTTTTATTTTTTTTGCGGAACCGGGGATTGAACCCAGCGGCGTTCTACCTCCGCGCTACACCCCCGGCCCTATTTTTTATACTTTATTTTGAGACCGGGTCTCACGAAGTTGCAGAGGGCCTCACTAGGTAGAGAGGGAGACAGAGAGACACACAGAGAGAGAGAGAGAGAGAGAGAGAGAGAGACAGGGAGAGAGAGAAAGAGATTGCTGAGGCTGGCCGCGAACCCGGATCCTCCAGTCTCCGCCTCCCAAAGTACTGGGATTACAAGCGTGCGCCACCATGCCCGGCCACTTTTTTTTTTTTTAAATCATAAAGTAAAATGTGGTTACCAGGAGCTAGGGTGCATAGCTCCTGGGGGGGAGGGTATTGGTCAAAAAATACAAAATTTCTTTAAAAAGGAAGAATAAGTTCAAGAGATCTGTCATACAAGTGTTGACCATAGTTAACAATATATTGTAGTCTTGATAAATGCTAAGAGAGTCGTATAAAGTGTTCTCACTATAAAGATGATGATGTCAGGGAAGACTTAGTCACTCCACGATGTGTATAGACTTCAAAACATCATGTTGTGCATGATAAGTATGTACACTATATCTGTCAATTAAAAATAAAAATGACATTTAAGCTGGGCGTGGTGGCGCACGCTTGTAATCCCAGTACTTGGGAGGTGGAGATCGGAGGATTCGGGTTCGCGGCCAGCCTCAGCTACTTAGTGAGGCCCTCAGCAACTTAGTGAGACCCGGTTTCAAAATAAAGAATAAAAAATAGGGCTGGGGGTGGAGCTTGGAGATACAATGCCCCTGGGTTCAAGTCCCAGTACCGCAAAATAAATAAATAAATTGATTAATGAATTTAAAATGACATTTAAAATTTCTGTACTGAAATGAGTAGGCCCTTCTCAGTCACACAGTGGCCAACCCCATCCGTTTCTAAGCCATTCTGACATGCACACATCTCTGGTAAGTATTATGCTGAAACACCAAAGCCCACCAAACCTTTGACGAAAGCCTCAAACATGAGTGATGGTTTCCAAAACAAACCACAGAGAAAATCTGGGAAACATAAGAAAACTAAAAATGAAATAGAACCTGGACTAGTAAGAAAATATATTGTTCTATGAAACAAAAACATTTCATTAAACACATCCATTCAGAGAATAAAACTTCATAGTTCTCTGTATGCACCTACACCCACACACAAATACATGCTAGGGTAGTGGGAGGTAGGATTAGCACATCCAAGAAAATTTATTCTCTCAATATCTACATTTTTTTTTTTTTTGCGGTACCAGGGATTGAACCCAGGGGCATTCTACCTCCGAGCTACATCTCCGGCCCTATTTTTTATCCTTTATTTTGAAACAGGGTCTCACAAAGTTGCGGAGGGCCTCACTAAGTACTGAGGCTGGCCACGAGCCCGGATCCTCCAGGCTCCGCCTCCCAAGTACTGGGATTACAAGCGTGCGCCACCATGCCCGGCCTAATATCTACATTTTTATCTGTATATATCCACTATCTCTCTATATATCTCCAACAGAAGTTGGAGACATTAAGAGACTCTCCTAGAAAGGAGGACAAAAAAGCAAAGAGATGAGCAGGGTGTGGTGGCTCACGCTTGTAATCCCAGTACTTGGGAGGTGGAGACCAGAGGATTCGGGTTCATGGCCAGCCTCAGCTACTTAGTGAGGCCCTCAGCAACTTAGTGAGACCCGGTTTCAAAATAAAGAATAAAAAAAAAATAGGGCTGGGGGTGGAGCTCGGAGGTAGAATGCCCCTGGGTTCAATCCCCAGGACCGCAAAAAAAAAAAAAAAAGTAGCCATAGGCTTCTGGTAGATGTTTGGGATGTATTAGGAGTAAATAGCTGGGAAAAAAGTGAGGCAATTTTTAACTCAAAAAAACCAAAAAATTATACAAGATAGGCAGAGTAATCATAATGCACTGTCTGGCTAAGCTGGGAATAATAACTATATGATGTATAACTACAATGCACCAATAAAAGTATAAAAATAATAATTACTTAGAGTGCAAACACCGTATATTGATTTTACTAAAGATGGTGATAGAAATATACAGGAAAGATAAGAAGAAAATGTGTGTGTTGATTCAAATGAAGAGCAGTGTAAAGGAGCTATAGCTTTATTTAATAATAATATATAATGAATCAAGAAGCAATAGTGAAAGAATATTATTTATAAACATGGAGATAAAAACCAGAAGAAACTGCTACGAGACTTCAAGTGACTGCCCTGGAAGATAAAATGGGGAAGATACTGGAGCAAGAACTTCTGTTTTTCATTGTTGTAGAGGAATTTTAGGATTTTGGGGTTTTTTTGTTTGTTTTGTTTTTGTACCAGGGATTGAGCCCAGGGGCATTCTACCTCTGAGCTATACTCCCAGGCCTATTTTATGTTTTATTTTGAAACAGGGTCTCACTAAGTTGCTGAGGCTGGCATCAAACCTGCGATCCTCCTGTCTCAGCCTCCCAAGTATTGGGATTACAGGCATGCGCCACCATGCCCAGCAGGAATTTTAGTTTTTAAACTGTGATCACGTGTTACTTTGATGAAATGTTTTAAAAACTATGTTCTAGTTGGCCGTGATGGTACACGCCTGTAATCCCAGTACTTGCGAGGCTGAGACAGGAGGATCGCAGGTTTGACGCCAGCCTCAGCAACTTATTGAGGCTGTCAGCAACTTAGCAAGACCCTGTTTCAAAATAAAAAACTAAAAGGGCTGTGGGAGTAGCTCAGAGGTAGAATGCCCCAGGTTCAATCCCCAGTATAAAAACAAAAACAAATAACAACAAAACAAAACAAAATACCCCCAAAACTATGTTTTAAAGAATTTAATTATGATATTAAATAGTATAGGGGTTTTCTGCCTTAAATAAGTTCAAGCTGAAGCCAGGCGTGGTGGCACATGCTTGTAATCCCAGTACTTGGGAAGCTGAGACAGGAGAATCACAGGTTCGAGGACAGCCTCAGCTACTTAATGAGGCCCTCCGCAACTTAGTGAGACCCTGTTTCAAAATAAAAAATAGAGCTGGGGGTATAGCTCAGAGATAGAATGCCCCTAGGTTCAATCCCCAGTACCTAAAAAAAAAAAAAAATCAGGCTACTAAAAAACCAGAGACAGGGGGAGAGAGAGAGAGAGAGAGAGAGAGAGAGAGAGCGCTCACGCTGAGGCTGGCCGCTAACCTGTATCCTCCGTTCTCCGCCTCCCAAAGTACTGGGATTACAAGCGTGCGCCACCACGCCTGGCCCAAAGGTCTCTTTTTAATAAGTCATTTGAGCCTAGCGTAGCAGCACACACTTGTAATCCCAGTACTTGGGAGGCAGAAGGTGGGATTTGAGGAAAGATAGATTTGGATGGGTGTAACAGAGAAAGACATACAGGGTGAGATTAGCATGACTTTGAAATTAGCAAATCATAAATTGGGAGGGTAAAAAAGCCAGTTTCCAGGAGTTGAGAGAGCGACTGGGGAGCAGAGGGAGAGCCCTGCTGAGGGGAGGGGAGCAGGTGATGGAAGGCTTGGAACACAACCAGAGCCATTCCAACTTGCTTGAAGAGGAACAACGGGAGCTGTGGGTTCTTGAGCAAGGAAGTGATGTAATAAAAGCCACCTTTTAGGAAAGTTAATTTGAAAATTGCATGCAAAATGTGGATGTGGGAGGAATTGTTTAGTCTTTCCACCATTGTATCCCTGAGAGCTACCCGAGTACCTGGCCTAGGGTAGGAATTCAATTCATATGTGTGGCATGAGCCAATGGGAAAGAGGCCGAGGACTGTGGTAATCGAGGCAGGAAGTTGTGAAGCTTTGGGCTGGGAAGGGGACGTGGAAATGGAAAGGAACAGGTGTGTCTTATACACATCTGAAAAGAGAGGCTATAGTTTCCTATTCAAAGGTCTCTTTTTAATAAGTCACTTGAGCCGGGCGTGGTGGCACCCACTTGTAATTCCACTACTTTGGAGGCTGAGACAAGAGGATCTCCGGTTGGTGGCCAGCCTCAGCAACTTAGTGAGGCCCTCTGCAACTTAGTGAGACCCTGTTTCAAAATAGAGAATAGAAAGTAGGGCTGGGGATGTAGCTTGGAGGTAGGATGCCACTGAGTTCAATTCCCAGTACCACAAAGGAAAAAAAAAAAGTTATTTGAGCCAGGGCACGCTTGTAATCCCAGTACTTGGGAGGCTGAGACCGGAGGATCGCAGGTTCACAGCCAGCCTCAGCTACTTAGTGAGGCCCTCTGCAACTTAGTGACACCCTGTTTCAAAATAAAGAATAAAAAATAGGGCTGGGGGTATAGCTCGGAGATAGAATGCCCCTGGGTTCAATTCCTGGTACTGCCAAAAAAAAAAAAAAAAGCCCTTTGACATGAAATATAAAGCACATTTTCTTACAGTAATAATGTTCTAAACGGTGGTTATGTTATTGGATCTTTGTTCAACTATTTATAATTAACCTAGAATATATTCTGATTTAAGTACAATTATTATCCTGAAGTAAATTTTTACAAGATAATTTCCAGGAGATCAATTTTAAGTTCCAAGCTATAGCTTATTATTCAGTTATCTATTGCTAGATAACAAACTATTCAAAACCCAGCAGTTTAAAACAATAACCTAAGCCGGGCATGGTGGCGCACACTTGTCATCCCAGTACTTGGGAGGCTGAGACCATTGGAGGATCCGGGTTCGCCGCCAATCTCATCTACTTAGTGAGGCCCTCTGCAACTTAGTGAGACCCTGTTTCAAAATAAAGAATAAAAAATAGGCTGGGGTGGAGCTCAGAGGTAGAATTCCCCTAGGTTCAATCCCCAGTACTGCAAAAAAAAATTTTAAAAATAAAACAATAACCTTTTAAAAATTTTTTTTGGAAGGGGGTACTGGGGAATTGAACCCAGGGCATTCTACCTTTGAGCTACACCCCAGCCTTTTATATTTTTTATTTTTATTTTTATTTATTTATTTGTGTGTGTATGTGGTACTGGGGGTTGAACCCAGGGGCATTCTACCTCAGAGGTACAACCCCAGCCCTATTTTTTATTCATTTTATTTTGAAACAGAGTCTAGCTAAGTTGCTGAGGGTCTCACTAGGTTGCTGAGACTGGCCCTGAACCTTCGATCCTCCTGTCTCAGCCTCCCAAGAACTAGAATTACAGGCGTGCACCACCACGCACTGCCCCCCCCCAGCCCTTTTCAAAAATGTTTTATTTTGAAACAGGTCTCTAAGTTGCTGAGGGTAGTCTTGAACCTGTAATCCTCTTGTCTCAGCCTCAGAAATACTAGGATTACAGGCATACACCACCATGCTCAACTAAAACAATAACCTTTTTCTTATATTTTATGATTTGATGGGTCAGGAATTTGGACGGGCCTCAGCTGGGTGACTCTTCTGCTCTAAGAGCACCCACTGAGATGATCACTGGTATTCAACCGTGAACATGCTGGTCTGGTTGGTCCAATATGGCGACACTCCCAAGTCTGATCCTTAGGTAGGGAAAGTCGGAAGGCTGGGATGGGCTGGGACAATTGCCTGGACTGCCTACATGTGACTTTTCCAACATGGTGCTCTCAGGGTAGTTGGTCTTAGAGGTCAGTCAGAGCGCCCAGGAAGAGTATTCCAAAAGACAAGGTAGTAGTTGCAAAGGTTCTTCTTGCTTAGTCTCGGATAGCATCAGCGTCATACTTCTGTCACCTTGCACTGGTTACCAGGGTGGTATAGGGCAAGCCGAGCCAGGAGAGAGACCGTTCACAGGTGTGAATCGAGAGAGGCTGATCCATCGCAGGAGCACCACGGGACTAACCCAGAGAGGCTGATCCATCGCAGGCGCACCACGGGACTAACCCAGAGAGGCTGATCCATCGCAGGAGCACCACGGGACTAACCCAGAGAGGCTGGTCCATCGCAGGAGCACCACGGGACTAACCCAGAGAGGCT
>PVJS01019655.1:0-33468 GCA_004027185.1 Glis glis
GTACCGGGGATTGAAGGCAGGGGCGTTCTACCTCCGCGCTACGCCCCCGGCCCTATTTTTTATACTTTATTTTTGAAACCGGGTCTCACGAAGTTGCGGAGGGCCTCACTAAGGAGAGAGAGAGAGAGAGAGAGAGAGAGAGAGAGAGAGAGAGACAGACAGACAGAAAGACAGAGAGACAGGGAGAGAGAGAGACAGGGAGAGAGAGCGCTGAGGCTGGCCGAGAACCCGGATCCTCCGGTCTCCGCCTCCCAAAGTACTGGGATTACAAGCGTGCGCCACCACGCCCGGCTGCCCTTTTTATTTTGAAACAGGGTTTGCTAGGTTGCTGAGGGTCCTGCTAAATTGTTGAGGCTGGTCTTGAACTTGCAATCCTCCTGTCTCAGCCTCCCACGTAATGGGATTACAGGCTCGAGCCACTGCACCTGGATCCCCACTTTTTAGTGGCCTAAACAGCTCAGGGTTGTTCCACACCCCTGCAGATTTCAGGACTCCTGGGGGCTCTGTCCTTACATCCTCACTCCCCAACTGCCACCCATCACTCCGGTGTGCAGCTAGGTGGCCAGCAGAGGGCAGCAGTGGCGAGTGGCACTCCACCCTTAGAGCCCTGCATCAAGCCATGTCCCTTCTGCTCAAGCTTCCTTGCCTGGAGCTCACTGTCTCCACACACCTGAGGCTGTGGGGCAGTGGGGGCAAAATTCCATTATGTGCCCAGGAGAACAGGAAGGACTTGTGGTACCCTGAACTTTCAAACATATCAGATTGTGTGTGTGTGTGTGTGTGTGTGTGATACCAGGGATTGAACTGAGGGGCTCTACCTCTGAGCTACACCCCCAGCCCTATTTTTTATTCCTTATTTTGAAACAATGTCTCACTAAGTTGCAGAGGGCGTGGGTTACTTCGGGCTGCAATCCTCCTGTCTCAGCCTCCCAAGTACTGAGATTACAAGCGTGCACCACCATGCCTGGCTTAAACAGGTTTTGCACTGGGATACAAGCCCATGGGAGTAGGATGGGACTATGAATAAAAGGAGGAGGAGCAGCAGCAAAGGTTCCAGCTGTGGGGAATAGCTCATTGGTGTCCTGAGCTTACTGGATGCCAGTAGCGTCACATGCATGACACTTTCATTTCACCCCAGATACTGACAAGCTCTGCAATATTTACAGTGCATTGGGAAAGACATCGTGAGTAGCTTTTAAAAGTGAAGCTGGATGCTGTGGCTTGTAATCCCAGTACTTGGGAGGCTGAGACAGGAGGATTATAGTTTCTAGACTAGCCTCAGGAATTTAACAAGACTACCAGCAACCTAGTGAGCCCCTGTTTCAAGACAAAAAGTAAAAAGAGCTGAAGTAGAATGCCCTTGGGTTCAATCCCCAGTACTACAAAAAAAAAAAAAAAGTGAAGGAAAAATTTAGATAACTCAAAAACAAGCAAGGAGACACATTGTTTTCAAGTTTCCTTTAGGGGCTCTCCAAGCACATAATTGTATCAAAGCCTCTGTGCAGGCGGTAGCTGCCTGCAGGAACCGACTGTGGTTTCCCAGGTGGCCACTGCTGGCCTGGGCAGCTCTGCCTCCCTTAAGGGCAGGGCCTCTGTGCACCTTTGTACTTCCAGTGGCCTCCCTCCCTCATCCAAGAGCCACCCAGGAGCACCGAGTCCTCATGGGGATCTCACCTGGTCTCCCACCACCCTGTGTGCAGGACGCCCTGCTCTCTTCCTGGGGTCCTTGGGGCGTGGGCCGATACCTGTCTCACCTTCTTCTGTGCCAGTATATCCAGGTCACCAAGCCACAGCAGGTGTGGGTGCAGCCCTGGGCTGTCTGTGGACAGTTCTGTGGTAAGCAAGGGTGAGGGGATGGAGCTGGGTGCCACCCCTGGTAAGGAGGTGGGTATGGGAGGAACATGCTGGAGGAAGGACAGAGGCAGGTCCTATCACCAATGTCGCAGGACAGTGACCCAGCCTTGCATGCTTGGCCACTGGCTCCCTCCCAGGACTTCCTGGGACCCACTGGTCACCTCTTGGTGTCAGGCCTGTCCCTGCTCCTGCGCTCACATGCTCCCATTAGCCAACCTTTAAGGCCTCCTCGGGATTCACTGTTGACAGAGGTCAGACAGCGATGGAGAGAAAAGAGTCATGTGAGGGACACGTGGACCAGGCTTTTTTTTTTTGTGGTACTGGAGATGGAACCCAGGGGAATTCTACCTCTAAACTACATCCCAGCCCTATTTTTTTTTTGTGTGTGTAGTACCGGGGGTTGAACCCAGGGGCATTCTACCTCCGATCTACACCCCCGGCCCTATTTTTTATACTTCATTCTGAAACCGGGTCTCATGAAGTTGCAGAGGGCCTCACTAAATAGCTGAGGCTGGCCGCGAAACTGGATCCTCCGGTCTCCGCCTCCCAAGTACTGGGATTACAAGTGTGCGCCACCACGCCCGGCTTCCCAGCCCTATTTTATTCTTTATTTTTTTTTAATTTTGAAACAGGGTCTCACTAGGTTACAGAGGGCCTAAGTTGCTGAGGCTGGCCGTGAACTTGAGATCCTTCTGTCTCAGCCTCTCAAATACTGGGATTACAAGCATGCACCACCACATCCGGCTTGGACCAGGCTTTAAACAGAGGAGAAAATGCGAAGGCCCGGAGACAGGAGTGCCGGAGGCCCCCAAGGCCAAGGGTGGGATGAGGACGGTGCAAGGGCTGGTGGAGGGCTCACTCCTGCATTGCTGACACCCTGCAGCTGCTGAGTAGAGTGGACAAGTGGCCTGAGCCACTCTCAAGCACCTCTCCAAAGGTTCTCTCTTCACCTGGAGTGGGCACCTTGCCCATTCTGGTCCCATTCTCTTCCCACCCCCAGCCATTTCCTCTCTAGGGCTTGTCCCTCTGGCCTCCTTGCCCTAGTGCTGCACCTGGGCAGGGCCAAGTGTCTCTGTGGGGGACACAAGAGGGGTATAGGCTTGCAGGACAGGGGGTCTCACCATGGCACCATGCCAGCCCCTGCAGGCCCCTCTGTGCGTGCAGGATCCAGGCGTGGGCTCCATCACCTGTGGGTGGAGCAGTCCCATCCTGTGGAGGGAGTGGTGCCGCAGGATTGGGAAGGACCCTCATTAGCCAAACGCAGACTCCCCACTTGCTCAGGGGCCCCGGCACTGCTCCTTCCTGGATTTTGAAAAGGGCCGATCTCAAGTGCTGCAACCTTAGCAGCAACGCCCCACAGTGGGGGTGACTGTGGCAGAACCCTTGCTGTCGGCCGGGGCAGAGGGCTTAATGACATTCTTCTGCACTCAGCCTGGCATGGCTCTCAAAGAGCCTGCCAACTCACGAACGTGCCAGGAGCCTGGGCTCTCCGTGGTGCAGGGAGAGGTCAATGCTCCGCCAAGGCACGGACGGGCAAGGTACAGCCCCTGCCTTCTGCGCCCTTCCAGAAGCACCAGGCCCCTGGCCAGGCCTGGACCCTTTGGTGGAGCCCCAGTGACCCTGTGGGCTCTGCAAGGCCAGTCCTGGCCTGCAGCCCTCAGCTGAGTGGAGCTGGTGACCTGCTTGCTTCTTGGCATGTCTGACTCAGGAGGGTGCAGAGGATGGTGGGGCCAACTCCAGAGACTGCAGCCAGCAGGGACAGAGGCCACATGAGACCCTGATCAGACACAGGCACATGCTGAGATAGGAAGGGGGTTGGGTTCACTTGAATGTTTATTTTGGGGGGGGTGCTAGTGGCAGTGACTGCCCAGTGGCAGGAACAAGGTGGCATGCATCAAGGTCAGCAGTGGGAGCAGGGGCAGCCTGGCCAACATGGCGGCCCCTGCCCACACCAACGCCCACAGGTGCAAGACAAGGGGGCTACAAGGGTCATGGAATAGACAAAAAGGAATGTTGTCAGGCAGGGGCCAGGGTCCACAGGGCCAGGTGCACGGTCTCTGCAGGTTGGCCTTCTCTGTGCTTCAAGTGGGCCCGACTCCTCTCTGTCCTGGCGGCTGGCACCATTGGGCAGGAGCGACCATCTAATCACAGCTGCAGGGGAGAAGCCAGTACATGGAGTTCAGCTCCCAGGGTTTTTTTTTTTTTTTTTTTACAAGGGCTGCTTTGTTTCCCTCCTTATGTGAGGGACCCCAAGTGTCCAAGGGACTGCAGCAGGTGTGGAGTGGGGGGTCCTGAGTGAGGACCAGCAGGATAGGGGTGGGGCGGGGGGTCAGAAAGCCAGCCCATCCTTTAGGAAGGTAACAGAGGCACTCACTGTTGTAGAGCCTGCAGCTCGGGAGGGAGATCGCACCCTGTGTAAACGCCATTTGTAACGCAGTACTCCAGCAAAGCACCAAAGCAGGGGTCCTATGGAAACGGAAGGAGCCGGCGTTAGGCAAGCCGCACCCAAGTCTCCTGGTGCAGGCCTCTCTTAGCTGGCTCGGTGGTCCCTGCTGGGTGACCTGGACCCTTCAGGAGCCCTTCTCCCTCAGGGAGTCACAGCCCAGTGTCCTGCACACTCACTCTGACAAGTACATGAGGGTTTCCTAGCACAATCAGCAAGGCCTTGGGTCTGGTGATTGCAACATTAAATCTTTTTGAGTTGGATAAAAAACCCAAAAAATATCGATCATCTTCAAATCTATCTTCATTTGATCGAACCTGAAAAACAAAAAGATGAATAAAAATGCTATTTTAAGGTTTTTTTAGGGGGATGAAAAGAACTCTTGATACATGAAAACATTTAGAAAGGGTAAATAGCAGCATGACCCGTTTTTGGTTAGAGTGGGGGAGCACACTCATTGCCATTCTGTCTACAGACAGGGAGACCCCGAGTGCTAACGGGTTATCTCCGGGTGGTAGGGTTTAGGTGCTTCCTCTTTCCTTTCCCTCTTTTCTCTTCTTTTCTTTGTGCTAGAGATTGAACCCAGGGTACTCTACCACTGAGCTGCATCCCCAGCCCTTTTTAAGAAATATATTTTGAGACAGGGTCTTGGTAATTTGCCCAGGCTGGCCTTGAATCCGTGCTCGTCCTGCCTCAGGCTTCTCAAGTAGCTGGGATTACAGGTGTGTCCCACTGTGCCCAGCCTTATTTTCATTATTGTATCTGGACTAACTTATCTGTAATTAATATGTACCATTCAATAAAGTTAATTTAAAAGTAGAAGACGGCGTTTTGAGAGTCAGTCTCAGCTCTCACCGGACGGAGCTGCAGAAGCTGTGTGGCTGGCGGCTCCTTCCTGGCATCTGCCCCCCTCTGCTTTGTTGCTGCCTTTCTTTCTGCACCCCGTCCTTCCTCACATATTTAACGTTTCTTCCTGGATGCTTTTTGTTCACCTTTGTCTCCTGATCTTTGAAGTGTTTATTAAATAACTTCCCACAGTCACTTCTTTGGTGGCAGCTGGGTCTAGAAGAGTCTCACCTTGCAGTGTGGTCTGTGCTAGGGATCAGGCTCTGCCATTTTATACTGAAGGTACCCAGCACCCAATACACATCAAGCACCTTCAAGTCCACGGTACCCCACAACAAACAGGGATACCTACGGTTGAAATGACGATGACCAGATATTCTTGCCCTTGAAATTCCTCTACTGATCCAACCTTTATGTCCATCAAGTCAACATTTCGCAGAAGAATTTTTATTTTCTCCACCTTTAAAACAGGTTAAAAGATTAAAGATAATATGGTATATATCTGATCAGTTTTTTACCTATCATAGCATAAGCCAAATACTAACCAATGTACTCTCTCTCTATATATATATGTATATGTATATGTATATGTATATGTATATGTATATATATATATATTTTTTTTACATATATTTATTTAATTTTGAAACAGGGTCCTCCTGTCTCAGTCTTCCAAGCACCAGGATTACAAGTGTGTGCCACCGTGCCACACTGATACCAATGTACAATACTGTTTTTCAATTATGCATCCTATCACAGCATAAACCAAATACTAACCAATGAACAATGTTGCTTTTTAATTATGCATCATAGCTATTCAAGTATAAATTGATTAAAACACAAAGCCCAATTTTATTCATTTTTTTATGGAACTAGGGATCGAACCCAGGGGCAGTCTACCTTTGGGCTACACCCCCCACCCTATTTTATTTTGAAACAGGGTCTTGCTAAGTTGCTGAGGCTCACCTGGAACCTGTGACCCTTGTGTCTCAGCCTCCTAAGTACTGGAATTATAGGTGTGTGCCACTGCACCTGGCTTATTTATTTGGTACTGGGGATTGAACCTAGGGGAATTCTACCTCTGAGCTACACACCCAGCCCTTTTTATTTTGAAATAGGGTCTTGCTAAGTTGCTGAGGCTGGCCTTGAACCTGCGACCCTCCCATCTCAACCCCCCAAGTACTGGGATTACAGGTGTGCACCACCATGCCCAGATACAAAGCCCAATTTTAGATAAATTGGGGGAAGGGGTCAACACTTAGTAGGGCCAAGTTTCATTGGAAAATCTCTCATCTGTCCGCAAGCACATAGCAAAGACAGAGAAAACACAATAGTTAAAAAATGAGATGTGTGCTTGCTGCTTAAAAATGGAATTTGCATCTCTGTGAGATGGTGTCTGAACCCTTGGATGCTCAGGCTTTGAGCCATTAATGGGCTGAAGTGGCCAGGACGGTGGACCTCAAGGTGCTGAGAATTGCAGGAGGCAAGACTGGGCCCAGGAGCGCCTTGGGGTGAGGAGGATTGAGTGCAACCAAGGCACAGCCAAGCTCTTTTTGGGGGATCCCACACCCTGAGGCCCTGAGCTCCATCCAGCATGTGGGCAACCACCAGAGACAGATCAGGAGGCATATGAGCAAGATGAAAAGCAGCCTGCTAACTCCGTGAAGGGGACACTGTTCCTGACGGACTGAGGTAGCTGAGCCAGCTAAGAAGGACTGCAGACCAAGTGAAGGTCTTTGGAGATCAAGGAAGTTGAGTAACACCCACAGGAAGAACAGGTTTTGTTGGTTAAAAAATAATCTATTTGGAATAGTGGGGGGAAAAGAGTAACTAACTGAAATAAAACTCGATGGATGGGAGAGAAGCAGGAGGACTCACACAACCAGGAGGAGGCCTGGAGGATGGGAAGACCTGAGGGAAGTCACCAGGGACTGGCAGACAGAGACAGGCACTGATGGCCGAGGCTGCGCGGTGGCTGAGAAGCTTGATGTGCCTGCCAGCAGCTCCAGGGGCATGGTGGGGAGGGCTCCTGTGCGAGGAGGGAACCTACCGCTGTCCAGACCCCAAGGCCAGCGGAGAGCTCAGCAGGGGAATCACATCTGAACATTTTATGGTGAGGCCATTTTTACCAATAATAAAGGGAAAATACTAAAGCTATGAAAAAGACAAATATTAATGAAATCAAGCAGAGTAGATCTCTTAGCACAGCACATGCTAGAGGATAAAGGGGCTGTTATCTTCAAAGCACTGGGGAAATATATGAACAAAATTCAAGAGTGAAGCAGTTTAGTGAATGTATTTTTCTAGGCCACGTGTGGTGGCACATGCCTATAATCCTAGCTATTCAAGACTGAGGCAGGAGGATCGCAAATTTAAGGCCAGTCTGGGCAACTTAGTGAGACCATCCCCCCCAAAAAAGGGCTAGGGAGCTAGGTGTGGTGGCACACCCCTGAAATCCCAGTACTTGGGAGGCTGAGATAGGAGGATCATAGGTTCAAGGCCAGACTTGGCAACATAATGAGGTCCTCTTTCAAAATAAAAAATTTTAAAAAAAGGGCTGGAGGTGTAGGTCAGGGGTAGAGAGCCCCTGGGTTCAATCCGCAGCACTACCAAAACAAAACAAAACAAAACAAAACAAAACAAAACAAAACAAAACAAAACAACAACAAACAACAACGGGCAAGGGATATAGCTCAAGCTCAGCACTTGCCTAGCATGTGGGAGGGCCCTGGGTACAATCCCCAGTTTTGGGGGGAAAAGGGCCATAAAGGAAGTTATTTACAGATGGTCCCTGACTTATCATGGTTCAAAGTGATGCACATTCATTAGATACTATACTTGGGTTTTGCTCTTTTCTCTGGCAAGTGACTAAGTGGTACGATACTCTCTCGTGACACTGGGCAGCAACAGTGAGCCTCAGCTCCCAGGCAGCCACGGGAGCACAAAGGTATAGTGTGTCTGTGAGCTTCACATCTGTGGATTTAACCAGTCACGCATCAAAAGTGTACACAGGTCCATGATGGCTGTACAGACATTTCTTTCTTGTTATTATTCCCTAAACAATACATACAACTCTGTGTGTGTGTGTGTGTGTGTGTGTGTGTGCGCGCGCATGCACACGTGCACACACGTGTATATAGTACAAGGGACTGAACCTAGGGGCATTCTACCTCCAAGCTACATCCCCAGCCCTTTTTATTTTTTGTTTTGAAATAGGGTATTGCTAGATTGCTGAGGTTGTCCTTGAACTAGCAATCCTCCTATTTCAGCCTCTCAAGTACTGGGACTACAGGTGTGCACCACCATGCTGGGCTATACAACCATTTACATAGTATTTGCATTGTACTAAGTGTTGTAAGTAATCTAGAGATAATCTGAAGTATAGGGGAGGATATGCGTAAGTTGTATGTCAACACTGCACCATTTTATAAGGCACCTGGGCGTCGCACTTTGGTATCCATGGGAGTCCTGGAACCAATCCCCTGTGGACATGGAGGGATGATGGTGCTGTGTTGCTAGCCATGATGCTAGGTAGTGAAGAGTATCGAATGTGTTTTCAACTTACAAGAGGATTATCAGGATTGTGAGCCCCTCGTAAGACAAGGAGCATCTGCATACATTTTACTACATTAAAGTGAAAGGCATTCCTAACAATGGCACAGTTGTAGTTGAGATGATATCCCTAACAACCTCCAAGGGTCTGAGATTCAGAATACATGTGGAAAGACTACAGAAAAAAACATACAATATCAACTTCACTGGGCATTAGATGTGAATAGGCCATTTAAGAAAACAGTGAAGTCGCCATAAACACATAAAAAGGCTCTCAAAATCACCCGGATTTCAAGGGACATCCCTAACACCCTCCCACATGACCCCTGCAGAGCAGGGGGATGCCTAGCTGTGGGGGCGTGGCCACGAACAGCCGTGTCATCCTGAGGAAAAGTCTGAGTGGCGGGAAATGCAGAGCAAAAAGGTCACAACACCTAGTTGGAGAGCATGCAAGCCCGCAGTGAGCTGCACCCCAGCCACCTGCAGGAGCCTGGTTCTTGTGCTGTGCCCAGATCAGCAAGTCATGGCAGAGCTTGCAGGGCAGCACAGCGAAGGCAGTGGGTCACAGGAAGACAGGAGATAGCAGGGAGAGGGGGCCAACGGCACCCCAGGCTCTGCATCTGGCCACATCATCCCCATGTACCTTCCTGAGCAGCACACACCAGGGACCCCGTGGGGGTGGGGGGCAGGAGCAGAGGAGGGAGGGGCTCCTGAATGACCCCGGGCTGCACTGGACGCAGAGTCTGGGGGGCTGGAGAAGCTGCACCTGAGGTGGCCTTAGCCTGCCTGCCAGCAGGATCTGCCATCACTGCCGACTGCTCGGCTGTTCTTGCCAGACGAATGACTCACTGTGTAGGAGCTTGGAGGCCCATATGTGCTGGACTCCGAGGAGTATGGGGAGAGGAGGCAGTACGGTGGACTCCTGCCAGTCCAAGAGACATCGCAGTTGAGCAACTAACCCAAGGTGGTTGTGCAGCAACCAAGGTCAGTGCAGAGGCCCCCAGGAAGCCTCCACCAGCCCAGGGGCCAGAGCAGGCCTTGAGGACTGAAACCTGGGCTGAGCCTCAGTGCAGGTCAACGCCAGGTGAAGCTGTGTGAGTCCTGGGGATACAGGACAGTGTGGTATCATATGAGCTGGTTCCTCTGGACATCTGCTAGTATCCAGCCAAGGTAATGACAGCTGAGTGAGCAGATGGGTAAATCCACTACCCAGAAAGCAACCATGTAGCCAGAAAAAAAAAGACAAAGACCTTCCAGCACTCTGGAAGTCAACCAAAGACACACAATGTAGTTGTTGATGCTTGAAAAACCGCTCAACTTGGGTGAGCAAAACGGAAGCCTGTGGTGCTCTGGTTGGGGTTCCTCACCTGGGTCAGGGTGAGGCTGGACACAGGGGGCTGTGAGTGGAGAGGTGACCTCAGAGACAGGTAGGCATGGAGGGCTGAGAGTGCCATTCTGAGCTGGGGTTGGGGTGAGCATGCTCCTGGCTACGGCTTTAAGACAAAGGGTCTGGTGGGAAGTGGCAGCCCAGGAAGACTCATAACAGCTTAAGCTCTGCACCTGATAGCAACTGGGGTCCCAGGGCTAGCGGATGGCAGCCGCACTGGCTGAAGGGAGGAAGCACAGCTGTTGCCCCTGCTGGGTCAGACGCAGCCCTGG
Source organism: Glis glis (assembly GCA_004027185.1). Taxonomy (NCBI): domain Eukaryota; kingdom Metazoa; phylum Chordata; class Mammalia; order Rodentia; family Gliridae; genus Glis; species Glis glis. The sequence continues at coordinate 10,355 of PVJS01019655.1, forward strand.
AAGCCAGGCTTAGAAATAAAAAACAAAAGTCACAGGGAGAGCAGTTGCCACACACCAGAGAGACAAATATTATGGGCTAAGTTCAGGCAGCGGCAAAACAAAGACGAGAGCAAGAATAAAACACAATAAAGAAGCCGGGCGTGGTGGCACAAGCCTATAATACCAGAACTTGGGAGGCTAAGACAGGAGGATCACAGGTTCACGGCCATCCTCAGCAACTTGGTGAGACCCTGTTTTAAAATAAAAAATAAAATAGGGCTAGGGGTGTAGCTCAGAGGTAGAATGCCCATTTTTAATCCTCAGTAACACACACACACACACACACACGTGTGTGTGTGTGTGTGCACATGTGTGCTTCTCGGAATGTACCTTGGAGGTAGAATGTTCCAAAAAAAAAAAAAAACAGGTCCCATAACAATGAAAGGGGAAAACTAGAACCCAAAATTGCTATATTTTCTGAAATACCTAGTTGTCAACAAAAAATTACAGGATATGCAAAGAAACTAAAAGTGTGACCTGCACTCAGCATTGCCAGAACTGGGAATGTTTCCAGGTGATGGTTTAGCAAAGACTTCAAGCTGCTATTACACGTATGTCAAAGAAGTAAGGAGATCATGTTAAAAAATCTGAGGTAAGCCGGGTGTGGTGGTGCACACTTGTACAGTCCTTGGGAGGCTGAGAGGAGGATTGCAGGTTCGAAGATATCCTCAGCAAGTAATGAGACTCTCATCAACCTAGTTTGAAACCCTGTTTCAAAATAAAAATAAAAAATAGGGCTGGGGGTGTGTAGCTTGGAGGTAGAATGCCCCTGGGTTCCATCCCCCATACCACCAAAAAAAAAAAAAATCTGAGGCAAGTATAATAACCACAGTGATGTCCAGTGAGGGCAGAAACTATAACAAAAAACCAGGTGAAACTCTCCTGTTAAAAAGTCTGATCACTGGAAAGGGTCCACATCAGATTCCAGATGGCAGAAGAAGAAAAGATGGCAGAAGAAGAAAAGAGTGAGTTTTTTTTTTTTTGCAGTACTTTTTTTTTTGCAGTACTGGGGATTGAACCCAGGGCATTCTACCTATGAGCCACCCCACCCCAGCCCTATATTTTATTCTTTATTTTTGAAACAGGGTCTCACTAAGTTGCAGAGGGCCTCACTAAGTAGCTGAGGCTGGCCGTGAACCCGGATTCTCCTGTCTCAGCCTCCAAAGTACTAGGATTACAAATGTGAGTCACTACTCCTGGCCTCCATAGGTTCTTATAATAAACATTTATGATGTATCTATTTAGAAATGTAAAATCCAAGCTACTCTGGCGGTAGAAAGGTCCCACATGCTAAGGTCACCATCTCGGACCAGCTTGGCTATGTAATAGTATATGCTGAGTGGAAACTGTCTACAAGCAGACAAGCTTCCTTGGACTGGATGGGACCACAAGGTAGACTTTGATGACCTCCTGTTCTTCCAGAAATGTTTACCTTGCCCCTCCCTAAACCTGGCCCATGACTGCCTCTCCCTAAAGCTAACCCATGACTACCTTTCCCTAAACTTAACTTGTGACTGCCCTGCCGTTTAATCATTTTTAGAAATGCTTTGTTTAAACTCTCAATAAAAAAGGACGCTCGTTGAAGGAGAAGCAGAAGCTTTTTCAGCTTTCTCCCCAACTGCCCCATATCTCTAATAATTATAATAATAATAATAATTTTCTCTAAAAATAATCATTTTTGGACTCTGAGTCATTTAATGGGAGAGACTTCTAACTGCAGCAGCTTCCATGGCAGCTAGCACGCAGCACAGAGAGGCAGGCGGCTGACTGGGTTGGAATGTGGGCTGTGATTTGGGGACCTCTTCTCTAGAAGGTCACTTGAATGTTTCTGCTTCTTCAAAAACCTGCTGTTCTTCAAAATGAGCTTGTTTTTGCCTTCCATGGAAATCCACAAACCAAGGAACCAGGGCCACAGTGACTGGAGAAGGAGGTGGAATCTGAGTAGGCATACCTGCTTCCGGTAGGGTGTGATGACACCGATGTCCCTTGCAGACACCTGGCTGGAGACACTCCGGGCCAGCAGGCAGCAGTAGCGCATGACCTGGACAGCCTCAGCTGGGTTGAACCATGATGGGCTTCTTCCTTCACGTGCCTCACTGCCCTGGGTTAATAAGGAAAGAAAATTTCATTTACTCGATGATGTTTACCAAGGGTCCATGATCAAGAAGCTAAGGTAGGTGTTGGGAATACATAATGAATATGACAGAAAAAAATCCCTACTTTCATGCAAAACTTATAATCTCGTAGGGCAGTTATTAGATATTTATGAGAATACAACCATATTAAATGCTACAAAGAGATCGATGGTAGGGGTGGAAGGTCAAGGGAAAACAACTTTTTCTTTTTTTGTACTAGAGACTGAACCCAGGGGCATTCTACCTCTGAGCTATACCCCCAGACCTATTTTATTTTTTATTTTGAAATACTTCTTGCTAAGTTACTGTGTGTTGGCCTATGATCTCCTATCTCAGCCTCCTAAGTACTGAGGTTAGAGGTGTGCACCACTGTGCCCAGCTAGGGAACTTCTTTTTTTTTTTTTGTGGTGCACGGGATTGAACCCAGGGGCGTTCTACCTCTGAGCTACACCCCGGGCTCTATTTTTTTATACTTTATTTTTAAACCGGGTCTCACGAAGTTGTGGAGGGCCTCACTAAGTAGCTGAGGCTGGCCGCAAACCCAGATCCTCCAGTCTCAGCCTCCCAAGTATTGGGATTACAAGCGTGAGCCACCACGCCCGGCAGGGAACTTCTTTATGTGACTTGACTGAGGATGGGTAGGAATTACCTGGCAAGGAGCAGGCTGTGCTGGAGGAGGGTATGCAGGTCTCTGACCTGCGATGGCTCACAGCCTACCAGACAAGGGAAAGACCAATGTGCCGAAAGCCCAGGGAGCCATGTGAGAGCAGACAGCAAGTCCTGATGAGGAGCCGGCCAGCTGAGGTCAGTCCCTGGAGGCTGTGGCAAGGCCTGGCTACATGGCTCCACCCCCAGCTCAGGTGCTCACCTGTCCCCTCCAGCCCCCCAGCCATGGGCTCTCTCTTTCAGCCAACTCCCTAGATCTGAAACAGCTTTCACTCTCCTGGGTCATTCCTAGTAGAGAACAGATGTAGTTCTCATCTTGAGAAAACCCTTCCTTAAAGCATGGGATGTTCTGCCATAATGATAAATAAGCCAATGAAACAGAACAGAGAATGCAGAAATAAACCCTCACATACATGGTTAAGTGATTTTTCTTTTTTTTTTTTTTGGCACTAGGGACTGAACCCCGGGGCACTCTACCATTGAGCTACATCCTAAGACCTTCTTATTTATTTATTTTTTTTGAGACAGGGTCTTGCTAAGTTACTGAGGCTGACTTGGAACTTGTGATCCTCCTGCCTCAGCCACCCAAGCAAATGGGATTATAGGCATGTGCTACTATATCTGGCAATCAAATGACTTTTTTTGGTATTGGGAATTGAACCCAGAGGCATTCTACCTCTGAGGTACACCCCCAGCACTATTTTGATTTTATTTTGAAACAGGATCTCGCTAGGTTGATGAGTTTCACTGCTTGCTGAGGCTGTCCTCGAACCTGTGGTCCTCCTGTCTCAGTCTCCCAAGTACTGGGATTACAGGCATACACCACCATGCCCAGCTATCAAATGACTTTTGACAGGGTGCCAATAGGAAAAAAAGTCCTTTCAACAAATGACTTAGAAAATTGGCTATCCATATGCAAAATAATGAACCTGGGTCCTTACATAAGCATATATAAAAATTAAGTAGCTCAGTCACTCTGAGACTTGGAACTCAACCATCAGGAAAACTGCTTCTTGACAAAGGAAGAAAAGCAGCGAAAAAACTCAATGACAGCTGGAACACGGCAGAATCAGAGCCAGAGGAGAGACTGTAAAGAGCTCTACGCATTTCACCTGGTGAGCGGAGAGTGGTAGCGGCATCTTGGCCAGGCCATGCCAGCTCGCAGCTGCCGGCACTGTGGCTCCCAGAGACCTCCAGCAAAGAAGCAGTAGATTCTTGTGAAGCCAGAGACTACAGACCATCATCAAAAGCAACTGACTCTTCTCTCCACACTCGACAAAGATCCAATTACCCAGACGGCCCAGCTGGATCCCACAGCTGCAGTTGAAATCATCTCTGTGTGCAGGGACCCGGAGCAGTGCTCCATCAAGACCTTGAGTTAACAAGCTGTCCCAGTGGGAAACTGCCCTGTGCTACCACAGGGACTTGCGTGGCAAGATTTGCCAAGTCTGTGACTTTGCAAATCACCCCTGTGGAGATGGGGGTGGGGACTACACAGACACAGCAGAAACATGAATTAGCAGATAGCCCCTAGGGACATTTGGGTGGAAGGGCACTAGAGTTGCAGTTCGCCAAGCCCTGGCAGGGTCTCCAGGGATTACCACAGGGCACCCAGTCGTGGTGTCTGTGGGGGGAACTAACTCAGCCTACCAAGTTGCAGGCTCGGAAAGCAATAAATGTGCACCTGGCCCTGTTTGGGCACTACAAGCACCAATGCCAGAGGCCAACAAGGGCTCATGTGATCGCAGAGGCAGAGAGCAGCAGTGGAGTCCCTGGGGCTAAATAACTGAGCCACCCAATCAATCCCCAGGCTTAGAACTGCACAATCTCTCCCTGCCACAGCTTGGGCCCTGAAAGCCAGGAGGCCAGGGGCCAGGCAGGGTTTCACTTGATCACAGCTACAGGCTGGGAACTCAACACCCTCTGCCAGCAGAGTTTGTGCCCGGCACACATGCATGCCAGTGACTGACAGCGCTCTATGTGATTGTAACAAGCAGATCAGGAGCAGTGTCTGAGGGGCATCAAAGCTCAGAAAGCCGGGTCACAGCCGGGCGTGGTGGCGCACGCTTGTAATCCCAGTACTTTGGGAGGCAGAGACTGGAGGATCCGGGTTCGTGGCCAGCCTCAGCTCTCTTGCTCTCTCTCTCCCTGTCTCTCTGTCTCTCTGTCTCTCTCCTTAGTGAGGCCCTCCACAACTTCGTGAGACCCGGTTTCAAAATAAAGTATAAAAAATAGGGCCGGGGGCGTAGTGCGGAGGTAGAACGCCCCTGCGTTCAATCGCCGGTACCGCAAAAAAAAAAAAAAAAAAAAAAAGAAAGCCGGGTCACAAGTTTGGAACATAGCAATTGCTGGCCTTACTGAGCTTAAACCCAATGGCCACAGAGACCGGAGTTCAGCACTCTGCAGTTTCATGGGCTCACAATCAGCAGAGCAGTGGTGATGTCTCTGGGGCACTAAATCCCAACCAGGAGGCTACAGACTCTGAACAGAACATCATAGTCTCTGGCCCTATGGAGTTTGGGCCTAGAGTGCACAGCGACCTGCAGCCAATAGAGACTCCTGTTTGTCTGCACTAAGAACTATATCTAGCTAAAGAGGCTCTGGGGGACAAACTCAAAAGTTTGATTATATGAGAGAGATTGGAAGAGGAAAATATATACCACCAGCATAGACCTTATTATAAAAGGACAACAAATAGACAGGACTCACACACAAAGAGGAAGAAGATGCCAAGACAACAGATATACAAACCTTAGAACTTTGAATATATGAGAACAAGGAACAGCAAGGAAACAATAAACTCCCACAACTCAATAAGGAGAAAACCAGAATAGAAGGAATGTACCTCAACATCAATATACAATAAACCCAAAGCCAACATCATATTGAATAGGGAAAAACTGTGGGAATTCCTTTTAAAATCAGGAACAAGACAAGGATACCCACTATCACCACTCCTTTTCATTATAGTCCTCGAGACCCTTGCCAGAGCAATAAGAGAAGGATATCAAAGAAATTCAAGTAGGAAAAGAATTAAAATTATCTTTATTTGCAGATGACATGATCTTATATCTAGAAGACCCAAAAAACTCAACCAAAAGACTACTAGAGCTGATTAACAAATTCAGCAAAGTAGTGGGATACAAAACCAACCTAAAAAGATCAGTAGCTCCTCTATATGACAACCATGAATCCACTGAGAAAGAAATCCAGAAAACAATTTCATTCATAATAACCTCAAAACCAATAAAATACCTAGGAATAAACTACCGTGTAATCTCAACAGTGGGAGCGTACCATATTTTGTAGGATCAATAGCCTCACCCACATTTTATCCTCAGGACACAGAACACAGCCTGGTACATAATTAAGCATTTAGAGAACACTAAATCAACTAATTGCAGCTAAAATATTTGTGTGCATGTGTGTGGGGGGTACTGGTGGGGACTGAACCCAGGGGTGTCATACCTCTGAGCCAAACCCCAACACTTTTTTTTTTGGTACTGGGGATTGAACCCAGAGGCACTCTACTCCCAAGCTACACCCCCAGCCTGATTTTCAAAAATTTTTTTATGTGGAAACAGGGTCTTATTAGGTTGCTGAGAGTGTTGCTAAGCTGCCGAGGCTGGCTTTGAGCCTGCAATCCTCCTGTCTCAGCCTCCCAAGTACTGGGATTACAAGCGTGTGCCACCATACCCGGCTCTAGCACTTTTTAAATAATTTTTTTTTTTTTGCGGTACTGGGGATTGAACCCAGGGGCATTCTACCTCTGAGCTACACACCCAGCCCTATTTTTTATTCTTTATTTTGAAACAGGGTCTCACTAAGTTGCAGAGGGCCTCACTAGCTGAGGCTGGACACGAACCCAGATCCTCCGGTCTCAGCCACCCAAGTACTGGAAGGAGTGCCACCATGCCCGGCTCCTATTTCATTTTGAAACAGGGTCTCACTAAATTGCTAAGTTGCTGAGAGCAACTTAGTATATTCTGTAACATATGAAGACTAACTCACTTTCCTTTTATAAAATATTTACAACTCCATTCTATTATCAGTCTCTCATGAAAAAGTCCACAGTAATTTTTATTCAGACTGCATTAAACAGACAGGTTAATCTGTAGAAACGACCTTTCAGGACTGGACTCTGAGCTCACGGCCATACTGGTCCTATTTCATGCTTTCAGGCAAAGCCTCGGGCCTTTTCCAGAGGCCTTGCTGATGTCTCATGAAGCTCATTCCTAGACATGTTAGAGGGACTCTCTCTGCTGCAATTTCTGAGTTTTCTGTTGCACAGGCAGCTTCTGAGGATGGGCAGAACTAGCCACCCAGTGGGGAGAGCACTCCTGGAGGAGAGGCAGCACATGAAGGCTGGGAGCATCGGCCACAGGGAGGGACTGGCCTCAGAGCAGACCCCGCTCTTGGCCTCTCTTTCATCCAGAGGGTGGGACTCCACAGTCACTGGTGCATACAACTCCAGTCCGCCCGCTTCACACAGATCCCAAATACATTCCTTCCCAAGGGAGTCAGAGAGGAACTGAGGCAGATATCGTTCTGGGTGGTGCTGCCCCAAGAAACCTGGCTGCTGCATGTGACACCAGCACTCCCTGTCCTGTCTGGGCACAGCCCCGATTCCAGATAATAACTTGAACCCTTTTCTTTGGGTGGGTGAATGTAAAACTTGATTTCTGGTTCTGAGAACCAAATTCCTAATGTGAACTATTTGATGTTAGTGAATGCTTGTAATTATTTTTAGCTGTGAGCATCTAACCTCTCCTTCTGTGAGAGGGAGGCTCTGTTGCCTCACTTCCCCCCTGCCCTGGAGCTGGGCTCAGGTTCTGGGGAGCCATTCCTGCTGGGTTCTCCGTGACTCTGATCCCTGAGGGTGTGGCCTGCAGGGTGGGGCAGGCACAACTGGGCAACAAGCGCTCTGATGCCAGCTTCCTTTGGTCTGGTTCACCTCACCTCCTCAGCCTTCTCATCAATGCACCAAGCTCTTTGATACCCAAGAAGCTCAGCCAGCCTGGTCTCTTCTTGGAACCCAGTGATCATCTGACACAAACGTTGAAGGATGCTTGTTTTGCAATCCCCACTCCATGCCAGGCCGTTCCTGAGCCTTTTTTATGTGGAGCCCACCTGACAGAGGTTGGCAGCAGCCCCTCCATGGCGCCTTTTACTCTTAGAGATCAGCACCCGTCTGTCCCTGATGAGTGCTTGGTTACTGATGCAGTTAGACCACACACACAGTGGACACAGACGAACACCAGGAATTGCACAGCAGGGTCATTCTGTGACAGAAGCTACTCACTTGAAACAAAATGGCCTCCCCTCCCTGTCCTTACCTGACACAGTAAACATTTGGTAGTTCAAGGTGTGACTTACCCTCACCCCGTGGAAGATGAGTGGGAAGCCTTTCTTAGGCAGCTTCTCCCAGCCCAGCAAAGAGGTCACCACTTTGGGGTCTGCACAGACTTCAAGCTCCCTGTGATAAAAAAGTCGAGAGGGCAGTGCCAGCAGGGCCGAGTGGGATCTGTAGTTCTTCACCAGCTTTGTGACCTGCAGGGAGAGGAAGGCACTGGTCACTAGGAGAGTTAGCACTGCAACGTTCCCATCAAAAGGAAAAAAGTTCCGCATGGCAAACCTGAGGCCCCCTCAACGTCCACCCCACGGGGCAGCCCTTCTGCTTTTGCCAGATCCTGCCTGTAGCCTGAAATCTGGCAACCAAACTCCTCAGATGACTGTTGATTCCAAAGTCCATTTTAACAGAAAAGATGAACATCAGGAGGGAAGAGAAGGGTCTCTCTTTGCTCCTCTCCTGGGTCTTGACCAGCCGAGTCTCTTAGAGGGCACAGACAGCTCCAGATGCTCAACTTGTGTGCTGCAAGCTTCATGCTGGACCCACTGTCTTTAAGTGGAGCTCTGCACAGCTGCACATCAGCTGGACCGCAGGAAGTCAGAGAGCTATGGCGTCCCTGATAGAGCTGCCAGCTGTGAGGACAGCACTAGTGTGAGGAACACTTTACTTTGTCTTCAACTGGTCTAGGAAGTCTGTGCGGTAATGCCCACTGACCTCAGGACTTCTGACTCGGGGCAATAAACTAAATAATTCAGGAAGCACAATGTCTAAGATGTCAATCAAAACTCTAAACCTAGTCAGGCACAGTGGCACATGCCTGTAATCCCAGTATTTGGGAGGCTGAGGCAGGAGGATTGCAGGTTTGAGGCCAGTCTCAGCAAATTAGTGAAACCCTCAGCAAGTTAGTAAGACCCTGTTTCAAAATAAAAAAATAAAAAGGGCTGGGGGTATAGCTCAAAGGTAGAGCGCCCCCAGGTTCAATCCCCGTACCAAAAAACAAAAACAAAAAAAACCCCAAAACTCTAAATCTGGTCTAGTGTGGGTCTCAGTATAGCCCAGGCAGCGCTGGCAACTGGAGGAAGAGGAAGAGGAAGAGGAAGAAGAAGGGCCCACGGCCCACGGGGTCCACCGTGGTTTCAGCTGCTCTGTGGAGAAAGGCAGGAGTCTCAGGATAAAGCCTTGATGCTCTTGGGTCTTGTAGACGTGCTGAGAGCGCACACCTTGACGGTGGCGTGGCAGGGCGGGCGCAGCACGCTGGCCCTCCAGTGATGAGGCCAGGTGGAGCATCACTTCTTTCTCTCCACAAAGGCAGCTGGCAGCCAGGCGTGGTGGTGCATGTTTGTAATCCCAGTACTTGGGAGGCTGAGACAGGAGGATCACAGGTTCGAGGACAGCCTCAGCAAGTAGTGAGACCTCCATCAACCTAGCGAGACCCTGTTTCAAAAATAAAAATAAAATAGGGTGGGGGTGTAGCTCATAAATAGAATGCCCTGAGTTTAATCCCCAGTACAAAAAAAAAAAAAAGGCAGCTGGCAGGTCACGGGGACACAGAGAAAACACACACCTCCCACAGGCAGCCAGGCCCAGCAGATGTCAGGGCCACCATCTCATCCTGGGGGCAGGTGCATGGGCCCCTCTGCTGCTTGATAGTGGGTGCTCTTCTGGTGGGTGGTCCCTCAGAGGTCTTCCTTAGCCTGAAGACTCCCAACACATTCTCCCACAGTCTCTCTGCTCCATTTCCACCCCCTTTTATTTCCGGTGGGGTAAAGGGCCCAGGGTTAACAACTGGGAGGTGGTTCTAGGCCATTTCCCCAAAAACCTTCCATGATCACTGTTCCTCATCCACACCAGGAGCACAAGGTCAGGTGGAAGTCTTTTTTTTTTTTTTTGGGTAGTTAGCAGTTTAGCATTTTATTTTAATTAATTAAAACCTTTTTTTTGTGCTACTGGGGATTGAACCCAGGGGCATTCTACTTCCAAGATACACCCCTAATCCTATTTTTTTTAAAAACAGGGTCTCACTAGGTTGATGAGAGTCTCACTATTTGCTGAGGTTGTCCTTGAACCTGTGATCCTCCTGTCTCAGCCTCCCAAGTACTGGGATTACAGGTGTGTGCCACCACTCCCGGCTTAGCATTTTAATAATAACAGTTTAGAGAATAATAATAAATGTTTTCATACTATAGTAGTTTCTCATTGTTTAAAGGTGAGCCCTAACAGACTTTGGCTGCTGAGAGCAGTGTGATGGGGCTCTAAAGCCCACCCTTTACAACCTGACTGAAGGCAGGGCCAAGCCAGGATCCCCCCTCACAGGAGACACTCTCACAGCCTCCTGGTGGCAGGCCTCTTCTTCTAGACAGTTACAAGAACTACTTCCTGTTTTTCCTACATTGATGGAGTAAGGCAGATTTAACTCCTTTTACTGAAGACTCTCTGCCATGAGCGTTCAAATGCCTGGAACCCCACTGACTCCCACAGGGCCCTTGTGAGGCATGCTTCTTGGCTCCTGGGACAGAAGAGCAGGTGGGAAGTGCCTTGAATCCCATCTGGGAGGTGAGGGAGCCAGTGAGTGCTCCCCCACCCACCTCTGCACTTGGCTCTTGACTGTGCAGGCTTCTTAGGGTGAAGCCTCAACACGGGAGGGTGAGAGGCTGGGCATTCTGTGGAGTTGTAAATTCCTCCTGTCCTTGAAAGAGGCACTTGCTTGGTGGACGTGGGGGAAGTGGGATAAGAGCAGTATGGCGGCTAGCCCCATGGTTGGCCTGTCCTCAGCGGCTATTCCCATGGATACTGCCTGTTCCAGCCCTGCTCCCATACTTCTTGGGTGACTTAACAAAGAGCCGGGGACTCACCAACAGGGGGTTGTATGCGCCACAAGCACCAAACGCGTTCTCATCTCTCAGGTATGCTGGCCGGGACATCAGCCTCTCCAACATGGACACGTTCAGCCCATAGGCCATGGCCAGCCTGGACTTGATGACTGGGCCAAGCTGCATGGGGTCTCCAGCAAGCACAATCTGTGGCACACACAAGGTCCTTGACTGGGGAGGGCGCCGCAGCACGCTGCCCACACCACAGCGGAGGAGAGTCCAAGGGGACTATCAGGATGGCATCTTCCAAGGTCAAGGTCAGGGCTGTGCAGGCAGCCCCCCCCCCCCCGCCTACTCTAGCTATAGGAAATGAGGAGAGGCTGAGAGATCAGAGTGGAATTGAGGACAGTTTGGACAGGGCTGTGGAACTGAAGAAAACTCAATGGGCCTGAGCCTCATGCTCCTTCGGGGAGCCATTGCTGCCTGCTTCTCCCTATGGCCCTCCATCTGCCCCGGCGCCCAGAGCCAGGCTTCCTCTCCTGCTCACCTCTCAGGGTGGCAAGAGTACTGGAGATATAACCTGTTTTCTGAAAGTTTCTGCTGCGCTTGGCCCTGGGAGACCACCCACGGCCCTTCTCCCTGATGCCTCGTCCTGGTGGCATCAGGCCACCACACATGGCCACATCATGCTGCCCATCTCTGTCTTTCCTGCCCTGAAGCTACATGTTCCAACTAGACCAGTCCTTGTTCCCTCCTTGTGCCTTGCCTCACAGAGCCTGGTGACCTGACAGGAGGTGTGGGGACATGCCTCAGGAGGAGCTCAACATGTTCACATGGCAGATGCCAGATGACCACTCCCTAACTGGGGGTCCAGAAAGGATGAAGAGGAGTTTAAGATTATGTCCATGTCATGTCAGAGGCACCAGAGGAAGGAGCAGCTGGGATACACAGAGCTGGAGGGGCTGAGTCTGAGGGGAGAAACCTGGGGCAGCCCAGAGGGAGTGGACAGGTCGGATCCAGCAGGGCATGAGGCCTTGCTTGTCCCTCTGCCACATGAGGCTCACCGAGAGCAAGGATGGCAATTGCTGACTGCCACTGTGTCCCAATAGCTAAAATGGTTCTTAGCTTCTGTGTGCAAGTAAATAAATCACAATGAAGCAGTCCCTTCCCTTCTAGCCCCAAAGATGATGAGCGAGTAGTGCCATGGCCCTCCAGCTCCATGGGGTCTTGGTATTTTCACCTGAGCCCTATAAGGCCATGACTGTCACTGTAGGAAAACAGGATAAGACAAAATGACACATACAGCACACAGAGCACAGGCCTTACCTGGCCGTTGACGTCGGAAATCAGCCCCAGAGGAATCAGACATTCTGGCTCACTTGCCTGCCCCGCCTCGTCCACAAACACATGTGTGAAGTGTCCAACTCTAGAGCCAAAGATGTTCTGAATGGCAATTCCTGTCACAGTGTTTAGCAACTGACGACTGACACACACTGGCAAGGCCCTGCTCTGTGCCATGGGGTCACTGGGGGGCTGCCCAGGGAGGGCAAGCATGGGAATCTGGGTGTCACCTAGCTGGGGGTAATGATGGCCACAGGCCTGCTAGGAGATGCCTGTGCATCTATCAGCACCTGATGCTCTTGTAAGCAGTACGTGTGTTTGTTCAGAAGGATGTAGATGGGGCAGGAGGAAGGGTGGGTATGGAAAAAGCCTGAGAAACTGGATGACCTGGTGGTCTAGGGACACTGAGCATGTGCCTGCCTCCACATCTGACTCAGCTCACTCATTCTAAGCTCGGTGACCCTAGGTGAGCTGCTTCACCTCTCTGTCTCTGTTTCCCATGTGGGGGGACATGGCTAATGTGCGTGGTGAGGACTGTCAAGGAGCTGCACTGGGGACAGGCTGACGGGCAGGTGGCTGTGGCTCCTCTACCTGTGCATTTCCTCTTGACTTGCCCCACCAGCTGCTCTCAGCCTGGGTGCAATCCAACCTATCACGGCACAGCTGAGGCCACGGGAGGCAGAGAAGTGCTGGGCCAGCCCTCTTGGCAGGCATATCATGGCACTACTGCGGGCCTTGAGGCCACACCTCCAGGGTAAGAAAACGTCCTGTGCAGAGGGAGGCACAGTGACAGGATGAACCTCAGGATAAGCCCATCTGACTGTGGAGGCTGAGCTCTCACCTCCCTGACCCCGGACACGAGATCAGTTCTGTCACCTCCGAGCCTTGGGTGTCCTGCTATGAGATAAGACCCCAGGGTGAGGCATGTGGGGGGAGGCTCCCTGCTCAAGTAGTGCTGAGCTCTTGCCTCCGACCACGCACACTAGATCAGTTCTGTCTCTCTGAGCCTCAGGTGTCCCACTATGAGATCCCACTACAAGGCCAGACACACGTGGGGAGGCTCCCTGCTCAGGTGGTGCTGACTCCACATGTCCCTAGTTTACATCTCCAACCACAGGCCGGAGCTTGTGAATCCCATGCTATTGGCCCCACAGACAGGCAACTTTCCCTGGGAAAGATGAGGTAGTTATTAGCACACTTCCATTTTCCCACACCATCCTGATTTTTGTTGAAAACGATGAACGCTAGCATTCTCCCAGAACACAGCAATTGTTTTCAGTTCTGTACCAGCACATCTCCCAGACGATACCTCTCCGCGTCCGTGCCTTCTCAGATGCCGCAGCTGCAGCACCTGAGACCCTGCAGGCTCTCTCCAGCCTGGGCTGCCTGTCTCCTGGGAAGACGTCCCTCCCTCCTCCAGCACAGCAGCTGCCTGGCTGGCCCCCTCCCCTGCACCTGGACGTTGGCACATCCACGCTGTGCGCATGCCAGCCCTACCTGCCCTGCGTGGAGCCTTCTGCACTCCAACAAGACTTGACCTTAAACAAAGGAGGCTGGGCTGTTCTTGCTGGAACCTTCTCCACGCCTTTGACACAGGTTAACATAAAATCCCTCACCCTGTTCAGACCTGCACACTGTCCAATCCAATTACACACATGGCTCTTGGGCACCTCACAGTGGCTAGTCTGAAATATAACATGTTGTAAGTGTAAAACACACTTTGAAAGCCTGACCCCCCCATAGTGTAAACTGTCTCATCAATCATTTTTGTACTGATTACGTGATGCAGTGATATTTTATGAACATGAGAGGAACTAAAATATATTCATGAAATCTCTCGTAACCTGTTAGTGACAGGTGTGGCTTGCTGCACACCGCTCTGTGTGATGCTGACAGACACTTGGGAGTCCATGGCGAGGCATGTGTGGGCCCAGGTGGTTGCCCTCACAACCACTGCAATGGGGTGACCCTGCCAGAAGCGTAGGGGTATCTGTCCCTAGACACCTCCTCGCCCCTCAGCCTGCCCCACAGCCCTGGCTCAGCGCACTGCGCATTGCCCTCCTTCTCCGCTCAGCCTCCTCTCAGCTCTGAGGCTGTGTTCTCTGGAAGCTGCCTCTGATCCAGGAGGGCACCCCCACAGAGCACCCACACAGCGGGCATGCAAGGCCTCACTCAGTCTCCATGTAGTCAGCCTCCCCTTAGATTAAGTGTGAGGACACAGCTCTCTGTCCCAGGGGACTCTGTTGTCCTTGGGGACACATGCTGCATGGTGCTTACCTTACTCCTATCTGGTAAAAAAGCCCCGCACTGCTGCATGTTGTGATGATTATCCTAAAGCGGGAGGCTCTCCAGATATCTTCCCCATCTCTGCAGTATGGTTTGATGGCATCAATGATAGTCTGGGGCAAGGAGGGTGAAATAAAATCTTCAAATTATTAAGTGTTTCTTTAAATTGGACAGGATGACAAAGCTAAAAGGAATTATATATATATATATATATATATATACACACACACACACACACACACACACACATATACACACATAATATATATATATATATACATATACATACATATATATGTATATTGTGTGTGGGGGTGGTACTGGGGATTGAACCCAGGAGCCTTCTACCTCTGAGCTATATCCCCAGACTTTTGTTTTGTTTTGTTTTTAACAGGGCTTCACTAAATTGCCCAGGCTGGCCTCGACCCACCAATCCTCCTATCTCAGGCTGAAAGGAATTCTAAAAGATAATCTTGCCTTGTTTCCACTTCTTAGTGATGAGTAATAACTTGAGTGTTTTCTTTTATAAAAATTTTTTGTGTGTGATACTGGGGATGGAACCCAGGGGCATTCTACCTCTGAGCTAAACTCCCAGCCCTATTTTATTCTTTTTTTTTTTAATTTGAAACAGGGTCTCAATAAGTTGCAGAGAGCCTCCCTAAATTGCTGAGGCTGTCCTCGAACCTGTGATCCTCCTGTTTCAGCCTCCCAAGTACTGGGATTACAAGTGTATGCCACCATGCCTGGCTATAAAAATTTTAAAAAATTGTTTTGTGGCACTGGGGATTGGACCCAGGGCACCCTACCTCTGAACTATACCCCCAGCCCTTTTTGTTTTTTATGTTTTTATTTATTTTTTAAGGTTTTTTTTTGGTACTGGGGATAGAACCCCCCAGGTGAATTCTATCTCTGAGCTATACTCCCAGCCCTTTTTATTTTGAAACAGGGTCTTGCTAGGTTGCTGAGAGTCTTGCTAAGTTGCTGAAGCTGGCCTTGAACCTGCAAATCTCCTGTCTCAGCCTCTCAAGTACTGGGATTACAGTTGTGTGCTACCATGCCCAGCTTTTTTTTTTTTTTTTTTGGTACCGGAGATTTAACCCAGGGGCATTCTATCTCTGAGCTACATTACCAGCCCTATTTTATTTTTTATTTTGAAATAGGGTCTCACTAAGTTGCAGAGGGTCTTGCTAAATTGCTGAGGCTGGCTTGAACCTGCGATCCTCCTAGATTAGCCTCCCAAGTACTAGGATTATAAGCATGCGCTACCACACTTGGTCCAGCTTTTTTAAAATTTGAGACTAAATTGCCCAGGCTAGCCTCAAACTTGAAGTCCTCCTGCCTCAGCCTCCCAAGTAGCTGGGATTACAGGTGTGTGTAATTGTGCCTGGCTAAGATTATTTCCTTAAATTAAAATGTTTTATGTCTGTTTTTATCAATTAAGTTCATGTTTTATGGAATCTGAGTAGGGAAATATATATATGTATATGTATATATATTATATATAAAATATGCGTGCAGATCCTTCCAGGAAACAACTCCATTCATTTTCTATTCTCAAATTTTTTTTTCAGTACTGGGGACTGAACCCAGAACCTTGTGCATGCGAGGCACATACTATACCACTGAGCTACATACCACATACCCAGCCCTTATTTTAAAAATTTTATTTTGAGATAAGATCTTGCTAAATGCCCAGGCTGGCCTCAAACTTGTGATTCTCTTGCCTCAGCCTCCCAAGTAGCTGGGATTACGCGTGTGCCCATGCACCTGGCTTCAATTTTTTAAAGCAATATTTCATTCTATAAACAAATCAGGAACCTATGATTTCCCTAAAGGGATATTCCTAACCAAACCAATAAAACAGAATTAAAATGAAACAATACATGTGGGGATCAAATAAAAGAGTAACATGAGAATTTAACAAAGCTAAGAATGTCCATGACAGGACTGATAATTCAGAGAGAGTGTGAGAATGCGATGAAATATTCAGGAATAAGACCCCACATGGAGCTGAGCTACAGCACAGGGCAGAGCAACTTCTCCATCAAGACTTTCTAGGACGGTTCAGTCCATCGCCTTCCTACTTCCTGCCCATGCCTGGCACTTCCTACTCTCTGAGGAGGTGCCCACCCCACGCCTGTGGCTCACCTCCTCAAACCTGCAGGTGGCATTCACCCGAACCATGGCAGCTGGCTTCAGCACCTTGCTCTCATGCAGCCGCAAACACACGAGGTCAGCAGCACTGTTGGAGGGGGCACAGACCAAAATCCGACTGTCTGGCAAAGCAGAATGTACCTTCATCCAAGACACAAGAGACCATGGATTGTAACTATAAGCCCTGCAGAAACCCTGAGTCTGATGTCCAACACACAGGTTTGTTTTATGGCGACTCAGAAAGGCTCAGATATTATCCCTGAACAAGTGAGGCTTCTGCCTCACTGGGCCACTACTGAGACACACGGGTGGGTGGTAAGGTTCTCTGTGCTCGCCACAATCCTAAACCACCTCCTAAGGCAGAACCAAGTCATGTTAATTCTCATTTGCCCAGCTCACAGTACAGTGTTGGGGCAGGAACTCAAGGTATGTTTGCTAATGGGAATCCCAAGTGAGACAAAAATACTCCATATACAATATGTTCATAAATTTAATCTGAGCAGGGCGTGGTGGCGCACGCTTGTAATCCTAGTACTTGGGAGGCTGAGACCGGAGCATCTGGGTTCACAGCCAGCCTCAGCTACTTAGTGAGGTCCTCCACAACGTAGTGAGACCCTGTTTCAAATAAAGAATAAAAAAATAGGGCTGGGGGTGTAGCTCGGAGGTAGAATGCCCCTGGGTTCAATCCCCTGTACCACACAAAAAAATTTTTAATCTGAAATATAAAAGAAGGTGCCAGCAACTTCTGTTGAATGGTAGTTTTAGGCACTGTCAAGGTAACTTCTATAGTAAAACTTCACATTGAGATCAAATAGCTTACTACTCTAAAAATTAAGTTTCCTTCTGGACATATGAAGTAAGCTTTGAGATTCTAATATTCACATAAGCAAATGCAATGTTATGAGATAACTGGATTTCTTATTTTTTTTGTGGCACTGGGGATTCAACCTAGGGGCATTCTACCTTTGAGCTACACTTCCAGTCCTATTTTATTTTGAATTTTGAAACAGGGTCTCACTAAGTTGTGGAGGGCCTCACTAAATTGCTGAGGTTGTCCTCAAACCTGTGTTCCTCCTGTCTCAGCCTCCCAAGTACTGGGATTACAAGCGTGCGCCACCACACCTGCCTGATTTCTTAGTTCTTTACAACTTTCTGACTATAGTTTAAACTGGTGCTTCCTGAAGACAGACACAGGAACATAGCACAGAGCCCACAGGAACCAGTGTCACTGTCCTTACCTGCAAAACAGCCTCGATTATTGTCACTGTCTTTCCAGTTCCAGGAGGTCCAAAAAGAATATACGGGAGAGGACGACAGTCACCACTCAGAATCCTTCTAACTGCCAGCTTCTGATTTTCATTTAGCACTGGATTGAAAAACTCCACATCTCCGGCTTTAAGGCTCTGGATCTCACCTACTGTGTCTGAAGTGGAGAGACAGTTGGGTTAGAAGCCAGACGGCTTTGCTCAGCTGTAGGACACTTCCTTCTTGGTTAGGTGTCAGAGCACACAAGCCTTCAAGGCTGAAGTACAACCAGTCAGAAAGGCTGCAGCTCTTCAGCGTGACCACTGAGTATGCAGCACAGCACGTCCCTGTAATCATCTGCCTGTGCTTCATGAGGCAGTCAGGAAAACTAGCTTTCTAAGAGGAAAAAAAAGGCCATTCAATTCATTCTTCTGCTTTATAGATGCAGTGTCACCTAAATTATTAGACACCAAAAAAATTTTTTTTTGCAGTACTAGGGATTGAACCCAGGGACATTCTACCTCTGAGCTACACCTTCAGCCCTATTTTTTTATTCTTTTTTTGAAACAGGGTCTCATTAAGTTGTGGAGGGCCTCACTAAGTAGCTGAGGCTAGCCGCAAATCTGCTGCAATCCTCCTGTGTCAGCCTCCCAATATTGGGATTACAAGTGTGCACCACCACACCTGGCTAGACATCAGATTTTTAAAATTTTAATTAAAAAACTTTATTTTGGTACTGAGGATTGAACCCAGGGACATTCTACGTTTTGGCTACACCCCCAGCTCTTTTCATTTTTTGTTTTGAAACAGGGTCTTGCTAAATTAGCCTGTGCCGGCCCTGAAACCTTCAATCCTTCTGTCTCAGCCTCCCAAGTACTGGGATTACAGGTGTGTGCCACCACGCCTGGCTTAGATATCAAATTTTTAAATTAATTAACTAATTAATTAATTTACTTATTTATTTTTGTGGTGCTGGGGATTGAACCCTGAGGCGCTCTACCTCTGAGCGACACCCCCAGCCTTATTTTATTTTTTATTTGGAAACAGGTCTCCCTAAGTTGATGCGAGCCTCACTAAGTAGCTGAAGCTGGCTTGAACCTGTGATCCTCCTGTCTCAGCCTCCTAAATCCTGGGATTACAGGCGTGCACCACCACACCCAGCTTAGATACCAAATCTTAAAATGTTCACAACAAGGGAGGTGTGATGGTGCATGCCTGTAGTCCCAGTGCTTGGGAGGCTGAGGTGGGAGAATCATTTGAGCCCAGGGGGTCGAAACCAGCCTGGGCAATGAGACCCAGTCTCAAATGGACACGTCTACAACAGTTTAAAAGCTTATATGGCCCAAAATAATCCATAATCCGAGTTTTTCTAAAGTACCAAACCATAAGCGTTGAGACTCCCTTTGGTTCCAGTCAGGACATGGTCGTAGCCCATCTCCTTGGGCAATGCATATCCCTCGCCCAGAGCACATTTTTGAAGGTACTTATTTCTGGGCATGATATGTGTTATGGTTTCCATCTGGAAAGTACAAAGGTGGGGCGTGGCTGGAGGAGGTGGGTCACTGGTGGTGTGGCCTGGGGGACTGTATCTGTCCCTAGCTGTCTCCCCTCTCTCTGCTTCCCAGCTGCCATGAGTTGAGCAGCTTTCCACCACCATGCCCTGCTGTCATGATGTCTCTGCCTTGGAGCTGAATCCTCTGAAACCATGAGCTAAAACAAACTTTTCCTCCTCTAAGTTGTTCTTGTCAGGTATTTGAACACAGTGACGAAAAGCTGACCAACACAATGTCTTAGTTGCTCTCTGAGCCCCTTACACACACTTACCCAAATCATTTGTCTCTGTGGTGAATGCCAGTACCCCTGGCAGATCCTTGGCACCAACACGCCTTTCCTTTGCTGCATGTTTAGTTTGGTCCTTCATGGCTTTCCTATTCTAGAAGTGATCATGCAGAAAATGGTTTTAAAAATCCCAGCTTATACATACCTGGCAGGGGGGATACCATGATCACTAAGGAGGTTTCCCAGGGTGATGCTTATTCACTGCACTCCAGATGTGCTGAGCCCTGCAATTTCCCCAAATGTGGAAAACTTGACTGCATAATTTGTGGTTGTATGTGTGTGTGTGACACAGCTTTGTATGCACTGGTTTAGTTTGAAGAGCAAACATAAATAGCTACCAATATGCTACATTTTAACAGCTTTTTGAATGGGTCACAGGTCATATCTTTTTATCAGATACAGGATATTTGATAAAAAGATATAAAAACTGCTGCTGTTTCTTCTTTATTTTGGTATAGGGTCTTGCTACATTGCTGAGGCTGTCCTTGAACCTGCAGTCATCCTGTCTCAGTCTCCTAAGTACTGGGATTACAGGTGTATGCCCCTACACCTGGCTAAAGCTATCATTTTTGTATTTGTGGAGAGGTGCTCTGATATAGTAAAAGGATTTCTAAATATTAGCTTTAACTTTAAAGTTTAAAATATTATTTAAGTTTCAACAGCACAGAATTATAGGTTGTAAGCTCCACCATGGCACATATGATTTCCCTCATTAACAAAATGATAAATAAAGCCATCATTCCATTCCCTTCAATTCCATTTCAAGCGGTGGGAATTGAACCCAGGGCCCCACACGTGCTGAGTGTGAGCTCTATCACTAAGCCCACTTATATTTTATTCACACAAATATACTGAGAGTCTATGACAATAGCTGGGACCTAACAGGTACTACATTACCATTTATAGTAACTGGATTGTAGAAGCAAAAAATAAAGCATCTTTGCAACATTCACAAAAGCACAAATGTTAACAATTTGCTGGGGCTGGGAATGTAGCTCAGTGGTGAGCACTTGTTTAGCATGCCTAAAGCCCTGGCTCCAATCCCCAGCACTGGAAAAAAAGAAATTTTCTGGATGTGTGTCCTTACAGGTATTTTCTTTTTTTTTTTTTTTTTGCGGTACCGGGGATTGAACACAGGGGCATTCTACCTCTACGCTATACCCCCGGCCCTATTTTTTATACTTTATTTTGAAACTGGGTCTCACGAAGTTGCAGAGGGCCTCACTAAGGAGAGAGAGAGAGAGAGAGAGGGAGAGAGAGAGAGAGCGAGCTGAGGCTGGCCGCGAACCCGGATCCTCTGGTCTCTGCCTCCCAAAGTACTGGGATTACAAGCGTGTGCCACCACGCCCAGCTCCTTACAGGTATTTTCTATGATTATAAAAATATAGACAGATACATTTATATATCTGTCTTGTCTTGGGTATATGCAAAAAACATGTAATTAAAAAAAAACCAAATAGGGCCATATGAACACCTATATCTTGCCTTTTCCCCATTCAATATATTAAAGCATCTTAGGTCTACATATAATTGTATATAAACTTACACTAAATCTATTTTATGAATACTTCAATTTTAAGTATGATTTTGGGTTATTGTGAACTACATTCCTTTAGCACTCTAATCAAGTCAGGAACTGAATTCATAATATTACCTACACAAAGTTATCAGTCATCAAAGTTCTACCTTGTTGGTGGACTCTCCATCACTTTTGGTGTCTTGTGCACGGCTCCAATTCCCCGACACCTGGGGAGCCTGTAAAATGATTTCTTCTGGAAACAACACTTTAAAACAAGAAAAGGTAAGAAGGCAGATATTACTGAAAAGCTTAAAAGATATGTACAGAGGCAACCTAAACGTTTCTGACTGATCCTAAAGCAGTTCGTATCCCACTTCATTCCTTTCTGGACAGCCCCCCACTTATACTATTTCTAAATTTAGCATTTTATCAGTACCTATATCCTTTACAACAAAGTCATTTACTTGTCTCTTTTTAAGTACAAAAGTGAATTATGAGAAATGCAATGAATTTATTTTCAATTACTTAAGCATACTATTTTTATGTTGTTGAAATAGTAGAAACAAAACAAAACAAAAAACACTTCACAAACTTCCCAAAAGAAAAGTAAAAACATGTGGCTATCACATCATTTTACTTCTGACATATGACTGAAGAAACTATATTTTACATAACATTTTTCATGAAGCCTGTAAAAACACTTTGGGAAGATCTAACACCACATCCTGTAAAATACTACCTTTTACACCTAAGTGGATGACTTGTTCAAGGGCAAAGTGGCAACGTCTGCTTGTGGTCCTGCCAGAAAGAAAACATAAAATAACCTTAAGTTTAGAACTATTAAAGTTAGTGAAGGTCGTGGGAATTTTATTATAGAATTGCTATAATATGATGTCCCCTGAAAACTTACACTGAGGTTTAATTGCCATGGCAACAGTTCGGGGAGGTGGACCTTTAAGCGGTGCTTAGATCATGAGGGCAGCAATACCATGAGTGTAGGAACGGCTTGGTTATAAAAGCAGGTTAGAGTTCCACTGCCTGGCCTTCTCTTGCTCCCACCCTTATGCCTTTAAAACACTCTCTTGCCAAGTGATACCCTCTGCCATGTTATGATACAGCGAGAAATCCCTCACCAGATGGACTCCCCAGCCTCTAGAACCGTAAGAAATATTTTTTCTTTATAAATTACCTGATCTGTGGTATTCTGTTACAGCAACATAAAACAGACTAAGATGAAGATATTTAATCATACTAATGTAATCTTTACAAAATACTTGTAAATAGGTGGGCGTGGTGGCACACAACTGTAATCCATTACTTGGAAGGCTGAAGGAGGATCACAGGTTTGAAATCAGCCTCAACAACATAGCAAGACTCATGCGGAGGGCCTTGCTAAGTTGTTGAGGCTGGCAGCGAACCTGCAATCCTCCTGGCTCAGCCTCCCAAGTACAAGGATTCTAGGCGTGCCCCACCATGCCTGGCTAGAGGTCAGATCTTAAAAGGTCTTAAAGATAGCCAGGCGTGGGCGTGGTGGCGCATGCTTGTAATCCCAGTACTTTGGGAGGCGGAGACCAGAGGATCCGGGTTCGCGGCCAGCCTCAGCTCTCTTGTTCTCTCTCTCTCCCTGTCTCTCTGTCTCTCTGTCTCTCTCTTTCTCTCTCCTTGGTGAGGCCCTCCGCAACTTCGTGAGACACGGTTTCAAAATAAAGTATAAAAAATAGGGCCGGGGG
>PVJS01019656.1:0-33474 GCA_004027185.1 Glis glis
TCCTCCTCCTCCTTCTTCTTCTCCTCCTCCTCCTCCTCCTCCTTCTCCTTCCAGGGGGCCTTTTCTGACTAGCAGTCAGAAGGCTGTTTCTAACCTTGCTCTCTAACCGGCATGTGAATGGATGGCCACAGCAGCTTGTTTCCTAAGCTCGGCACTCCCCACTACAACTTTGCTTACAGAGCAAGTCAGAACTGGGGGCAAGAACAGCAACTTGGTTGCCCGGACACTCTAAAAATTTGGGACAGCTACCATTGGCCAGTTTCTGGCCATGGTGGGGGGTTTAGACCCCCACCCAACATGGTGTGGTGGGAAAGAGAACAAAAAATAAAAAAAAAGTTCTCCATCACCCCAGAAGGGAGATGTCTGCTTTAAAACCACTCCTCTGGGCCTCCTTATGTGCCAACTCTGGGAGGGGTAAACTATCCATTCCATGGTGTGAGTGAGAGCATCTCACACATAGGCCTCTGATGCTGCTGGTCAAACTCACAAAGAATAAAGAAAGGCAGATAGAGGCTTGAACAGACCAATAGGTATGCTTAGGAACAGCCAGATTGGGGCCAATAAACAAGGACATAAAACGTGTTTAAATGTTTCTTGTAAAGGTCTGTAAGATCATTCTTATGTTGTAATTACAGGATAAACTACAAGGATTTTCTTTTTCTTTTCTTTTTTTATGGTTTTGTGGTGCTGGCAATTGAACCCAGGGGTATTCTACCTCTGAGTTACACCCCCAATCCTATTTTATTTTTTATTTGGAAACAGGGTCATACTAGGTTTATATGAGCCTTACTTAATTGCTAAGGCTGGCTTCAAACCCTCTATCCTCCTGTTTCAGCCTCCTAAGTACTGGGATTATAGGCATGTGCCACCACACCCAGTCAAAGCGGAGGATTTTCTCATTGTCATTTGTTCTCTTGCACTCTGGAGAGGCAATTCTAGGATTCTAGAGCTCTACATCCTAACACCTCTCTGGCAAGAAGAAAAAACAAGAGTTTCCTTAAACAAGCACCTGTACAATTTTACAGCAGAATATAGATTATATCTGGAAGTTTCTTATATATTGAGCCATTGCTGACTCCTGGGATATCTCTAATCTATATGTCCTCTTACTAGAATAACTATGGCCGTTTCATTTTTTTTTTTTTTGAGCTAATGGTGACGCAGGATCCTGACTATGTCCTTGAAGACAACTCTTAGCTAAAAGCCTAGATAGAATAATAAAACTTTCTTCACAGGCCCCACTCTGAGGCAAATAAAGTAGGGCCTCTCCCAGCAGCTAAGACTGAAAGATAAGGCAGCTAAGTCCAGCAAGATGGCGCCACCCAGTCCCAGCCATGTGGAGGCTAATATAGGGAATCTAGCTCAGGAAGCAGAAATGAAACCTGACCCTAACCCCTGTATTGGTACCCCTGCCTGGTATTGATCCAATCAAAACCTGTCTCACTGTTGCTATATAGTATGTGTGATGATGCCATTTGGGGCTCAGATCCGGAGCATCACTCACTAAGCCTTCACCAGTGAATAAAGAAACCTGTTTTATCCTATTCTGGTCTTGGTCTCTTGTTCTCCATGGATCTAGCCTCCTGCAAGAAAATGGGGAACTCTCCATCCTCTAAGGTTACTAGCACCCCAATAGATTGTATCTTAAGGAACTGGGGATCCTCTGGTTTCAGCAACCTAGTGAGACCCTGTTTCCAAATAAGAAATAAAATCGGTCTGGGGATGTAGCTCAGAGGTAGAATGCCTCTGGGTTCAATTCCCAATACCACAATACATACATACATTATATATATATACATATTTATAAAGTAAAAGATATATATTTAATACCAAGGTAACCAATAAGTGATCTCTTTTATATAATATGCATTGTGTCTGAACCTTAAACATATAAA
This sequence comes from Glis glis, assembly GCA_004027185.1. Lineage (NCBI taxonomy): Eukaryota > Metazoa > Chordata > Mammalia > Rodentia > Gliridae > Glis > Glis glis. The sequence goes on from PVJS01019656.1 coordinate 1,896, forward strand.
ACAGTTAATGGAATTTTTAAAACTTCTGTCATCTATGTATTTAGTACCATTCAAATAAAAAAAAATCCTTGACATTTTAAGACCTGGTTTACAGCTGTTTGTTTTGGCTGAATAAATGTTTTATTATTGTATAAATAAGATACAATTGTACATCAGATAACAGGCTTAGCCTGTTTCTGATTTTTAATACTGTTCCTTAAACTTAAAAAGGTCTAGAGCTATTTATTTATTTATTTATTTATTTATTTATTTTTTATGCAGTACCGGGGATTGAACGCAGGGGCGTTCTACCTCCGCGCTATACCCCCGGCCCTATTTTTTTATGCTTTATTTTGAAACTGGGTCTCACGAAGTTGCGGAGGGCCTCACTAGAGAGAGAGAGAGAGAGAGAGGAGAGAGAGGAGAGAGAGGAGAGAGAGGAGAGAGAGAAAGCGAGAGCGCATGTGCGCGCACGCACGTGCGTGCTGAGGCTGGTCTCGAACCCGGATCCTCCGGTCTCCGCCTCCCAAAGTACTGGGATTACAAGCGTGCGCCACCACGCCCGGCTCAGCTATTTATTTTTGACAATGTTGTTTACCTACATAGACCTGTAACTATAGTTATCTCACTGAACCATGGATTCTAAATTTCACTACAAAAATAAAAGCTAATTTAGTATATGTAGGACTTCTTCACGGCTGTGATTTAATTATTGCCAGCTTCCCTGTGTGTTAGAGGTATTTGTGTTCCCAAAGTACACAGGATTTCTTTTTTTTTTTTTTTTTTGCGGTACTGGGGATTGAACCCAGGGGCATTCTACCTCTGAGCTCCACCCCCAGCCCTAATTTTTTATTCTTTATTTTGAAACAGGGTCTCACTAAGTTATGGAGGGCCTCACTAAATAGCTGAGGCTGGCCACGAACCTGTGATCCTCCTGTCTCAGCCTCCCAAGTACTGAGATTACAAGCATGTACCACCACGTCTGGCAGTATACAGGGTTTCTAAAATACAAAACTTAAGAAAGTGCTTCCCCAAGCTAATGGCATGTAAACAAAAACTGGTAATAGTGATAGCATTTTCAGGTTTGCATTTGTGTGTTCTTAATTATATCACAACCATCTTCTTTATACAAGGATACAAATGGGATTTTTTTATTCCTGATAATTCTGTTTTGTGTAACTGTTGTCTATTAATGTGTGACAGAAGTACAACACCCAAACAGTGTTTTGAGATGATAGCTGTTGCCTGCAAAACAGCTTAAAAAGGATTGGTGAAACTGACCTGGGTGTTCAACAACAGAGACTTAGAGAACAATCAGTAAATAAAAGAGCTAAGAAATAACAGTCAATATTTTGGCCCTCACCCTCCAAGGTTAAATAGAACATAAGGCCCTGCAACTCTGGTAAGTCACTTGAACTTCCGATCAGGAAGATCAGGAAGACTCCAGAGACTGAGGGCCATCGGCACATATTCTGCAAAAAGGAGGGTCACTGGAGAGGGGAATGTCCCTTATGCTTCAAGGAAAGCCATATGGTCAGAAAGGCCATGACAGTCCTGGAAGATGGCACAACTGGTAGAGGAAGAGCCTCACAAAACCCCTAAGAGCAACCCTGAGGAGACTTGACTGAGCTTGACAGCAAAATCATGTTATAAAAGTTTATGTTTTCTCAACATTGGCCTACCTACTTGGTCTTGAGTTGTACTAACGTCATTTATAATGGTACTTCTACTTTTAGACTCACAGAAGAAATAAGATATGATACTGATGCTCCAAACCTCTCTCCAGCTAAGTTCTTATAAGATGCTATAGAGTTAAACTGGTCCTTATTGAGGTTTTATAGGTCCAGGACCAGCAGACACTAAAGGGGAGATTCCTATTCCTGTAAACTCCTGGGGGATGAGTCCTGTTCAAAATCCTCAAGACAAAAGAATCTGTTTAAGCTAGGTTAAAGACAACATGCTTGGTTTACAGATGACTCTACCAAATATGTAAAGACAGAAAGATGAGTAGCCTCATAATAAGAAATTGTATGTTGTGCTTCAAGCTTTGTGCCACAAGGACTTTTCACAATGTTATATATAATGATTCATGGTCTGTTGCAAATGGATTGGCTACCTGACCTTCAATTTAAAATGCTAATATGTGGATGGTCCAAGGTAAAGAGTTGTAGGAAAAAGCATTATGGCAAGATAGCTGGATTATTGTATGATGTATCAACATGTCAGTTTTTCACGTAGATGCCCACTGAACCACCATACCATAGAGAAACAGATGGATGACTTTGTTAACTAGTAAACCAAGATAACCAGGCTTGTAAACATTGAGTCAACAGCTCTGACCACCAGTTAGGCAGATGAGCACACCAAAAGTGTGGACCCTTGGGAAATGCTACCTACAGATCATCATGTTCCTACAGATGGTTATAAAAACAAAACTGCAGATGAACTATTTCTTCTTCTGCAATCCTCTAGATCATCCACCCCCTGATGAGACCCTGACTGCAATACTCCAACAGCACGCCCTACCACCTTGAAGCAGCCAGAAAAGATTTTCAGCCAATTTTCCTAACAGCAATTAGGGTTACTTCATCAGAGAGAGAACATGAGGCAGGGCAGAGGACCTGGGAACAGGAAGGGTTAAAAGAGGCCATCTGTATAAAGAACAGAAACAGGGAAGGTTAAAATATAAGGGTAACAATGGCCAGGCAAAGATTATGGAATCCAAAACAAAGCTTCCGCCCCTTCTGTGGGCTGCATTCTGAGGACAACTTGTGTAAACAAGGATGGGGGAGGTGAGCAGACAGGTGGTACCAGGGGTTAGAAGGGCCCACTGGCCTTTGGAATAGAGATTCAAATTAAGGACTGAAACTGGGCAAAAGGACATTGGGCCACAAGACTCAATTCTGACCAATCACAAAGGAGCAAAAAAAAAAAAAAAACCTTTGATACTGTGTAAAAGCCCACCTCCCAAGAACTTCAGCAGTTACTGTATTTTGGGGCCCCCTCCCCGCTGTGTGTGGGGAGCTGTTTTGTCTTCTATCTTTTCTTGACTTAAAATAAACTTTCATATTTCTATATCCTTCATTACCCTTGGACTTCATTTGTCGAAATCTACTGGACAAGAACCTCGTATCATTTTGGCCTCCAGGTGGGACCATGAGGGAAGGGAACGAGTGAAGGAAAAATTTGGTTTCACATGGGGGTTTGAGGGCAGCGAGGAGGCGGACCCAGGCACTGGCTCTTCCAAACTCACCAAGGCCCAGCTCAAAGGCCTCTTTGTTCATAGCTCAGACTTCTACAAGGAACTCTCCCTCCCCTGGGTCCCAAGGGAATCCTGGGCTACTCCACCACCATATGGGGGTCTTCAGTCTCTCTACCCTCAGCAAGAGAACAGCCAGCTCTTATCATGCCACAAGCTTTCTTCCCTTCCTTCCTTTCTTCCTTCCTTCCTTCCTTCCTTCCTTCCTTCCTTCCTTCCTTCCTTTCTTCCTTCCTTCTTCCTTGCTTTCTTGCTTTCTCTCTCTCTCTCTCTCTCTTTCTCTCTTTCTTTCTTTTTCTCTTCCTTTTTGTACTGGGGATCGGTCCCAGGGACATTCTACCTATGACCTACACCCCTAGCCAGCCCTTTTTTATTTTTTATTTTGAAACAGGTTCTTGCTAAGTTGCTAAGGGCCTCGCTAAGTTGCTGAGGCTGGCCTCAAACCTGCGATCCTCCTGTCTCAGCCTCTCAAGTACTGGGATTACAGGCATGTGCCACCATGCCTGGCATACCATGGGGTTTCTTTTTTTTTGGGGGGGGTGCTGGTACCCAGGTACTGAACCTAGGGGTGTTCTACCTCTGTGCTGCACACCCAGGCTGTTTTATTTCTTATTTTGAAAAAGGTCTTACTGGGTTGCTGAGAGTCTCACTAAATTTTTGAGGCTGTCCTCAAACCTGCAATCCTCCTGTATCAGTCTCCCAAGTACTGGGATTACTGATGTGTGCCACCACACCTGACATGCCACAGAATTTCTTAAAGGCTGGCTGGCTCAGGGATAAGGGGCGGGACTGTTAGGGAGATGGGGCGGGAGGAGGGGCTGTGTCAGGGAGAATTAGAGTGGCCCTTCAAGTGACTACTCCCCAATCAAACATGTTTTGCTACCTTCAGAAGCACTTTCCAGATGTTTATTTTTATATTACTTAAAAGAGTTTTATAGCCAGATGAGGTGGCACACTCCTGTAATCCCAGCTACTCAGGAGGCTGAGGGAGGAGGATCCAAGTTTGAGGCCAGACAAAGGATCTAAGACAACTTAGACCCTGTCTCAAAGAAAAAAAAATTAAAAGGGCTGGGGATATAGCTCAATGGCAAATTGCCTTTGGGTTCAACCCTTAGTACTGGAAAAATTTGCAATGATTAAATTAAATATTAATTAATATTTTAATTAATCACATTTATTTAATTGCTAGTTATCTTTGAAGGACTCAGGATTCCCCCAACTACTTGATGATACTGTCCCCCTGTCCTCTTCTTCCCATAATCCCTTCCACTTCCCCCTTCCAGCCTCCACAGCATCAGGAAGAATGGGGATGGCTGGGGAATACATCAGCTGGATTCTCGATGGATGCCCCTGCACTTGACTCCCACCCCTCTCATCTCAGACTGGAGCCTAGAAGGAACTAGAATGTGCAGGATGGAGCCCTGGTTCTGAGGAGTTCTACAGGATGGAGCCAACTCCACTGGGGGTAGGGAATCCAGTAATCTCCTAGACTCTTGCTAGAAACTTCCAAGACTCCATTTTTTCCCCATTTTGTGCCTTGGCCCTTCTGGACTTGGAGTCTACTTCCTTCCTGAGAGGAGGGATGGTTGTCTAAGGCTGGGAGAATGTGATTTTCAGCCTTGTAGGAGCCTGGGTCTCCATGGCCTCATTTTCTTGCCCCCTGCTCTGCCTTTGCAAGTGTGAGGACCATGCAGTTCCCAGACAGGTATGACTCCTCCTGCTTACCTGGGCCCCTCTCACCTAACCCCCTCAAGTGGGCCTAGCCTCTGCTCTTGCTTGAGCACAGGCTGTCTTCATACCCTGGCCGCCTGGCCCAGTTTCATGGACAATTCCAGAGACTTCTCAGTGCAGATTAGTGTGGCTGAAGGATCCTGTGGGAAGTTCAGGGCTAGATGACTAGAAACTACTTAAGACACCAGGAAGCCCGACAGGGTTGCAGACCAGCTTCTGCAACTTAACGAGGCCCTGTTTCAAAATAAAAAGAGTTGGGGTGTAGGTTGGAGGTAAAATGCCCCTGGGTTCAATTCCCAGAACAAAACAAAAACAAAACAAAATAAGAACACCAGGAAAGCAGGAGTGCTATGTAAAAATTAATAACTTTCAGTATTTGCTATTTTAGTTTGACTTTTTTTTCTTGGTCTTTTTTTGTCTTTTTGGCACTGGGGATTGAACCCAGGGCGTTGTGCTTGCAAAGCGAGTGCTTTGCCACTGAGTTACATCCCAGTCCCAGTATTTGCTATTTTAAAAGTATTAAAGTAATCATTGTGGCAAAAGTCAGAACTTTGGACTTTTTTTACACTTTTTTTTTTGTGTGTGTGGTACTGGGGATTGAACTCAGGGGCATTCTGCCTCTGAGCTATTCCCCCAGTCCTATTTTATTTTTTATTTTCAAACAGGTTCTTGCTAAGTTGCGGAGGGCCTTGCTAAGTTGCTGAGGCTGGCCTTGAATCTGCGATCCTCCTTCTCAGCCTCTCAAGTACTGGGATTACAGGCATGTGCCACCGCTTTTAAAAACACTTTCACCATTATGATTGCTTTTATTTTGAGTACCAGTCTTATCAAAGCTTGGCACTTGGAAAGGTTTTAATCTGACACCCAGGGCTTTGTACTGTCTCTAAGTAAGAAGAGAAGCAGCCTGGAAGAGTCAGCCCTCCATAGTCCCAAAAAATGAGGGTGGAGGGCAACATAGTGTGCTCTAGAAAGAGTGTGGAGCTGAGGGACTCAAGTCCCAGCTCCAGAGTCATCATTTGCTACCTGGAGAGCCTTAAGCTCACCTTCTTTCACCCTCGTTTTCTCCTCCAAGATGGATATAATATTATCTGACCATTATCTACCGACAGGATGTTATTAATAGGTTGCTTTAGCAGATTGCAATGATGGCAAATGGATTGCAGATTCAAAGCACATTAAAAACAGTCATTCCAGCTACATTATTCATGATTCCAGCAGAATGGAGCACAAGTCTGGAGTGACCACTAGAAGCATTGCTGATCTCATCCACCTCCCGGCCTCCAGTGCAACTCCAAGGTATCCGGGGAGGGAGACCCCTGGCCTCCTTGCTCTAATTCTGGGCTCACAACTTTTATTTTTTTGAAACAGGGTCTCACTAAATTGCAGAGGCTGGCCTCAAACCTGCAATCCTCTTATCTCAGCCTTCCAAGTACTGGGATTACAGGCTTGTACCACCATGCCTGGCTGGCGAATGTGCTCTTCACATTGCTGGAACTTTGGGTCACATGACTGACTGACAAGGGTTGAAAGTTCACTCAAGGCAAATTTCTGCAAGGACTCCTGCTGGGGCCAAAGGCGAAGCCAAAGTTTCTTCGGCTGGTTGACAAAGTCACAGCAGAAGGAGGTTTGTCGCAGAGTGGACATCCTCTAATGGCGGCCTAGCCTGTTGGTGGCCTTATTGTTAATGTTAATAATTGTGGGATTGTTGACACCAAAGGCGAAGCCAAAGTTTCTTCACTATTTGACAAAGTCACAGCAGAAGGAGGTTTGTCGCAGAGCTGACATCCTCTAATGGCAGCTAGCCTGTTGGTGGCCTTACTATTAATGTTAATGATTGTGGGATTGGTGATGGGAATTGTAGGACTTATGCTAAGAACTTAATTTATGCATAATGACTCAAATCTAGGCAAAATGCAGGAAAACTGTTGTTCCCAGTATAAAAATAATTTATAGGATAAGGGAGTTAAACCAGATAATGAGTACTGCCCGCCAATCTGTAAAATACTAGCTAGTGCTCCGAACAAGGAGGAACATAAACAAAGACCTGTTGTGCCAACAATTATGGCTTCTGGGAAGCCTGCCTACTGGATAGGTAGGAGGCTCTGGTTTCCCCCTTCGAGGAAAACAAGCAAGCCTGTGACTATCAGCCTGTGATTGATTCTCCTCCAAGTTACACAGGTGCTGACCTTCAAGGCGAATGGTGGCTCTGGATAAAAGGGCAAAAGGGTCCGAGCTAGAGACACAAACTTTATGATAAGGCTTTCTAGAAGTCCTACATTTTGTGTTTCTTCCACTTCATCTAAGATTAACCAATTACCGGCATTCTTACTTATTATAAATGGTGGATAGATAATACCAAAAACAGAGAAATAAAAGAGTTCCTTAAAAAGAATATGAAAGGTCATCAGAAAGAAATAGAAAAACTTAAAGCTCAACTAAAGAAAAAATAAAGTATAGAATATAAGCATAAATGGCATTAAAATAGAATATAGTTTAAGTATAGGCGTAAGGTCTAGTTAACCACATTACTCATAGCTTTTAACCTTTAGCATAAGTATAGTTATAGTCTACATAGGAAAGATATAAATAGTTAAGACTTATATAAAATATATAAAAGGCAGTAGTCAAAAGCCTTTAGGTAAGGTCATGTCTGTCACCTGATAACCGCAGCGTGATATTTCCAAGAACAATGCAAATGATTAAAAGAGCTAAGTTGACATTGTGGGAAGAAACGCAAGTTTGCATGGAACCTGAGTAGTTAGTGGGGAACATGTTGTGACCATCTGGACAATGGGTTGTCAATAACTGTGGGTAAATGACTGCACTGTAAAGAATTCCATGATGTACTAAGTAAAAAATATTTTTCATGATGTACTAAGCAGAAAATTGTTAGTGTTAAGACTTCCTGATGTAAAAAAGGTATAAAAATAAAGTCTGATGCTCACTGAACAGAGACGGTGTCTGCAGCTTCACTGAACTGCTGAGCCTCCTGTCTCTCATTCCCTCGCCGACTCGAGGCTGGACCCCGGCAGACTCCCATAGATTTACAAACACAACTCCACCAGACCCACGTGGGGAGAGGCTTTAAGGAGCCCCCACCATGTCATAGGGCCGTCTGGTCACTGTGGGGCCATGAGGACTGTCATCGGCACAATCGCCGCCTCGCCTCTGGCTGTGGCAAAAAGAAGCCCAGCCTGCTCTATCTGTCCTTGCAGCCTGTGAGTTGGAAATTAGCTCTCCTTGGACGGCCCTCAAGCCCTGCATTTTTTTTCAGCGACTCTCACCAGCCCCCCAGATAAATTTATCTTCTCTGCGTGCGACGTTTGGCTGTTTCTGTTTTGGGGAATGGCAAGCTCAATAAGCCCTACTGTTTTACCAGGCCAGCCAAACAGCGCGGCTCTGTGCTCCCAGCCAGTCCACGGGGCCTGGAGTCTTGCCGGGAATTCCAGAGTGCAAGAATGTTAGGGCTGGACGGGACCTCGGTCCTCCCCTGATCCTGCCCCAACCACTGTGCAGATGGGGAAACTGAGGGCTAGAGAGGGGGAGCTTCAGGTGCTTAGAATGCGGGGCTTTCTTTCCTTCTTTAGGTCTAGCCCTGCCTCTTGCAGGCACCAGTGGCCTCTGCAAGCCCTGGCCTGCCGGCGCCAGCTACGGGGAGCTCAGACCCTCCCAGGCAGCTCTCTCCATTGCTGGAATGATAGGAACATTCTTCCTAATAGTGGGCTAAATTCTTCTCTCTTTGATGTTCACCTGTTTGTGCTTTCTCCATGGAGAGCTAGGACTGAGCTGCAGAGGAAAACTGGAAATCAGTTGGCCATTAAAGGGAGTGGCACAAACTGTTTGGAGTCCTTCTTGGGCAGCCTCTGCCCACCAGATTGGAAAGCAGGCCCCATGCGCTGGGTCTCACACAGACTGTGAACACCGAGACCTGGATTCAAATCATGCTCTATTGCTTAAGAGCAACATGATGGTGAGCATGGTACCTGGTCTGCTTAAGCTTCCTTCCTTCATCTGCAAAAACAGAGACACTGGTATTTCCTACCTCCAAAGGGTATTGTAAGGATGCAACGAGATAGGCTAAAAGGCGAGGAAGCAGAGCTGGTGTTTGGTCAGCCTGCAGCCCCTGTTGTTCTCGATGCTGCTGTAAGAGCTCAGCTCTGGATTCATATTGCCCCTCTTTGAACCTCCCATTCCATTACTTCCTGTGTATCTTACTTGCCTTCACACACAAGTTATTTAACTTCCCTGGGCTTATTATTTTATATCAGTTTGGATAATTTTAGTGTGAAGTTATGAAAAATATCGAACTCAATTGGCTTAAACAATAATGGACTTCATTAATTCACAGAATTGACAACTTGAAGGTCATGGCGGGGTCTCAGGAACAGTTTGATCAAGCCTAAGCTTGTTCTCTGAAATTCTCTTGGCTCTGCCTTCCTGATATGGTGGTTCATCTCCGTATGGCTCACCTATAATCCTAAATGGCTACCAGCAGTTCTAAGTCTTGTACCTGCACATATCACAGTCTTAAAAAGGAAAGAGTGGTCTTTTCTTCCCTTATCATTAAACCAGTTTGTCCTATACTTCATGTGGACCAACCTGAAGGAATTTCTCAGGCAGGGGTGGTAGAATTGGCCTGATGGGTTCATATCAACCAGGCCTACCTGCGAGCTGGGACTAGACTTAACTCTACCCAAATTGCCAGTTTGCTGCAAAATGGGGCTTGAGTGTGATAGATTCTGGGAGAGGAAATCACAGCCTCATTTACTAAGGACCTTCATAAAGGCTGTGAGATTATGTATGATGCAGTGTTCAGAGCAGCACGTGCCACACTGAACTGCCGAGCCTCCTGTCTCTCATTCCCACGCCAACTCCTCATCCACCTTCGAGTACCCTGACCCCGCTGGAGTGGGTCTCCGGCACTCTAGTTCCATCCACAATCCTGCAAGTGATAGGATTTTATTCTTTATTATTGTCGAATAATATTCTATTGTATGTATATACCACATTTTCTTTATCTCTCCATCTACCCACAGACACCTGGGTTGATCCAAGCCTACCGCTTTCTACTTCACAGCAGTCCCATGACTGCAGCCCTTCTCCATGTTTCTTTCTCTCTTTGGCCTCTGCTCAGCCTCAGGTCACTGGGAATCCTTCAGGCCCCACAGCTCTGCCAGCCCAACTCCTAACCATGGCTTCTGCAGCCCCCAAGCCTTCTCTCAGCTGTGGTGGACAGCTGTGCTGCCTGAATGTTCATCCTCAGAGCAGTTTCCTTTATATATGTCTTGTCTTCATATATATATATATATATATATATGTCTTCATATATATATCTCTATATGTCTTCATATATATCTATATATATGTCTTCATATATATATCTATATATGTCTTCATATATATCTCTCTATATATGTCTTCATATGTATATCTCTCTATATATGTCTTCATATATATCTATATATATGTCTTCATATATATATCTATATATATGTCTTCATATATACTATATATGTCTTCATATATATCTCTCTATATGTCTTCATATATATCTCTCTATATATGTCTTCATATATATATCTCTCTATATATGTCTTCATATATATCTATATATATGTATTCATCTATCTATCTATATATATGTCTTCATATATATATATATCTCTATATATGTCAACATTTTAATTTCTCCCTCTCAGAGTTCCCTTCAGGCATTCTGGACCCCAACTCTATTCTCCTCTCTTATGTCACTCAAGCATTAGCTCCATGCCCCCGGGGTGGGCGGGGGGGATAACGTGACACCCTCTCCTGATCCCACTGTCTCCCAGGGGAAATAACCTCCTCTCCTGGACAGAATCTTCAGGGGCATCTCCACTGTCATGTGTCCTACCAACCTCTGACTCTATGTGGGTTCATCCCAAGTTTTGGCAAGGAAAACTGTGGAAGAGTTCTATAAGCAAAGAATTTTGTGTGCATGGATACTGTGGGAACCTACTCTTTCCCCGTGGTGATCCTGTGGGCTTCTCATTGGCCTTCTTGATCCAGGAGAGAGCATCTATCCCGTGGCCTTTGATGAACATGAGCGACACTGGCTCCTAAGCCTCTGATGACTTCTAGGTCGGCACCAGCCCATTGCCAGTGCCCAGAGAAACCGAATGAGTAATCCCCTCTTAACTCATTGGCACCATACAACTTAGCCCATTTAGATACCCTGCTACAGATCTGCTCAACGGCCCAGTGAAGTAGGCAGGGAGGGTGATTATTGATGATAACAGGTAAGAAAACCAGGCTGGGAAGCTTTAAATGGTTGGTTTAAGACTACCTAGCTGGGCTGGAGATGTAGCTCAGTGGTAGAACATTTGCCTGGCACACACAAGGCCCTGACAGTTTGATCCCCAGCAGAAAGAGAGAGAGAGAGACAGAGACAGAGAGACAGAGAGACAGAGAGACAGAGAGAGAGAGAGAGAGAGAAGCTAAATTGTGAGAGAAGTGGTACTTGAATCTGGGCCTCCTTAATTTATGCTGGTATAGATTCATCCTTGCTGTCGGGCATGGTTCCTGGAAGGAGAACCTTGAGAAACCCAAGTTGGGCCTGCATCTCATGCCCAGCCCTGGGCCTGGCCAGGTGGATAATTGGGACCATTGTCTTTTCTGTCTCAGCCAGAGCAGAGCTGGATGGTAGCAGGACCAGAAGCCAGTGGGTGGCTAGGCCAGCCTGACCCTCCCCTGCCTTCTCCCTCAGTGGAGGGGATCCTTAGCTACTTCTTCTTTGGAGGAGACTTGTACCGGGGATTGAACCCAGGGGCGTTCTCCCTCTGAGCTACACCCCCAGCCCTTTCACTCTTTAATTCTGAAACAGGGTCTAAGTTGTTGAGGGCCTTGCTAAGTTGCTGAGGCTGGCCTCAAACCTGTGATTCTCCTGTCTCAGCCTCCCAAGCACTGGGGTTACAGGTGTGTGTCACTATTGCCCACCCTATCCTTAGCTACTTCTATAAACATGGCCACAGTCTATATCTGATCCCTTGAGTTCCATATCTGTCTTGGGTGTACATCTCAGTTTTCTTTCTCCTCTGCTTTCAGTCTCCCAACCACCCTCCCCATGTCTCTCTTCTCTGTCGGGCTTCATTTTCCTCCTCTGCCTCCTGGCTTCTGGGTCTCTCTAAACAGCCAGTGCATCTGGGTTTTTCTCTCTCATTGTCTTCCTCTTTTTCTTTCTCTCCCTCCATTGCTCCTTTGGGCCTTTGAGTGCAGTAGGCCGTGTGAGGCTCTGCAGTGCAGGGGAGAGGGGCTGTGAGCTGCGCTTCCAGGCCACTGCTCCCCTACAGCCCTCTCCCCAGGCCCCTCCTTGATGCATGGGCTGAGGCAAACCCAGGGAGGCCTTCAGAGCTGCTTCCCTGGATACAAAAGCTTCTTTTTCCCCCTCAGAGATGAGGTTTCCTGGCAGGTTATTTTTATAGCAGGGCTCAGGCAGTATCCTTCAGAGAAAATAAACAAAGTCACACACACCAGTCCTTCACACCCTTCTATCCCTTCCCTGGAGAGGGGCCCAGCCTGGCCAAGCCGACACTGGGACGCCCACTGCCCCAGAGGAGCTGCAGAGCGGCGGCTCCCAGAGGCAGGGAGGTCTGGGCTGGGGATGGGGCGCCTGAGAGGGAGACTGACTGAGGTCCTCTATGGCCCCAAGAAGGCCCAGAGGAGACGGCTGGAACCCTGGAGCTGCCTCACAATCCGGACCAGGGTTCCTAGTTCTGCATCTATGGGGAGAGTCAGATTCATATCCAGACTTAACTCAAATTTTTTCCTTCCTTCCTTCCTTCCTTCCTTCCTTCCTTCCTTCCTTCCTTCCTTCCTTCTTCCCTCTTTTCTTTCAGTAGTGGGGATTGTACCCAGGGGCACTCTACCACTGAGCTACACTCCCAGCCCTTTTCATTTTTTATTTTGAAGTAGAGTCTCACTAAGTTGCTGAGGCTGGCCTTGAACCTGTGAACCTCCTCTCTCAGCCTCCTAAGTACTGGGATTAAAGACATGCTCCAACGCTCCCAGCCCTAACCCACATTTTTTTTTTTTGTAGTACTGGGGATTGAACCCAGGGACATTCTACCTCCGAGCTACACCCCCAGCCCTGTTTTTTTGTTCTTTATTTGAAACAGGGTCTCAGTAAGTTGCAGAGGGCCTCACTAAGTTGCTGAGGCTGGCTTTGAACCTGCGATCCTCCTGTCTCAGCCTCCCAAGTACTGGGATTACAAGCGTGCGCCACCACGCCTGGCTCTAACCCAAATTTCCTAAACGCTGATCAAGGACTGGGCACTGTGTTTGCCACTTTCACATACATTTCACACGTTCCTTGTTCACTGAATCCAGGAGAATTCAGGTCCATAGATTGCTATTTAGCATCTACTGCTATGTGTCAGTCACTGTGTTAGGTGCTGGAGAGACAAGAATAAGCACACACACAGAGGGTGTCCTCTGAGAGCGCTCTAATTGGTGGGTGAGTCATCGATGAAATATGGTACCATAAGAACTTGAGTAGGGTTTTTTTTTTATTATTGTGATCCTGGGGATGGAACCCAGAGGCATTCTACCTCCGAGATACACCCCAGCCTTATTTTATTTTTATTTTGAAACAGGGTTTCACTAGGTTGATGGGAATCTCACTACTTGCTGAGGCTGTCCTCAAACCCACGATCCTCCTGTCTCAGCCTCCCATGTACTGGGATTACAGGTGTGCGCCACCACACCTGGCTCTTGAGTAGGTATTTTTATGCTTATTTTGTAGTTGAGGAAACTGAGGCTTGATGAGGTCCAGCGACTTGTCTAGGGAAGCTCACGCCTTTGAAGTCAAGGGCATCCAAGATCCGGGAATCAGAAATCCCTTGAGGCAGGTTTGGTGGGGTAGGAATTTACGCTGAGGGTGTGCAGGTAAGAAGCCCTAGAAGGGATGGGAGAGAGGGCCAAGGCGCAAACCCATGCACCATTTTCTTGGGGTGTTCAGACATTCCTGATTAAGAGTGGTGCCCACACGGTGGGCTAATAGATCCTAGAAGTGAAGGCCTTTCCTGCCCAGGTTGGCTGTAGGCTTCTTGAAACTCTTTTATGAAGAAGCCTCAGATAAAACAAAACAAAACAAAAAAACCCCAAAACAAACCTTCATAAAGCATGTGCATTCCCTGTCAGGCGTGACAAAAATACATGACCCCTGAGGGTCCCTCCCAGTGGAGGCAAACAGAGGTCTCTGAGCAACACTGGGAGTCCACACAGACAGCCACTGTCCTCTGCCTCCCTGGGCAGAGACTGTCCCCTGACTCCCTCTCTGCAGAACAAGGAATTCCAGATGCCAGACATAACACTAATTACCCTTCCCAAGAAGTTTCAATGCATGGCCTCAGGCCCAACACACATTTGGCCTTTTTATGAGTAACTGTGGAATGAAGGAATGTGTCCTAGGTTTAGAAGTTCTAAGTATCATCAGCAGGTAGAGTTCTAGCGTATTCTCTAAAAGTCAGAGAAGCCCCAAAATAACACATTCTGGTATCTCCATTTCCTTATCTTTCAAATGGAGCTAATAATACTTCCGTCATTGAGGTACTAAGAGCTTAGAGACAGGTAGTGCTGAGCACAGTGCCTGAGCTGAGTCCTCTTATCTGAGCTCCTGCTGGTCCTCTGACCCTCTACCCGAGGGTCTCAGCTACATCCTCACCCATTCTCATTCATTCATTCATTCATTCATTCTCTCTCTCTCTCTTTCTCTTTCCTCCTCTTCCTCCTTCTTTTTTTGTACTGTGGATTGAACCCAGGGGCATTCTACCTCTAAGCTACACCCCTAGCTCTTTTTTTATTTTTTATTTTGAAACAGGGTCTCACTAAATTGCTGAGGCTAGTCTCCAATCTGTGACTCTCCTGTCTCAGCCTCCCAAGTGCTGGGTTTACAGGCATGTGCCTCCATGCCTGGCCTCGCTCATCCTTCAAGGTTTGTGTGTGTCTGTGCTAGGACTGGGCTTGGGGCAGGGGTTCAGAGTCTCCTGGGTCCAGCCCCCATCCTCAGGAGTTTACATAATGAGGCTGGTCAACTCTGGCCTCTGGGACTCGCAGAATCAGGCAAGAGAAGCTGATGGTCCTTCCAAGACCCAGGGCCTTTTCTTCCCCAGCCTGGGCAGGAACCCTCACCCACCCCTTAACTCCCCAGTTACCCTCCACCCCTCTCCCAGGTCTCAGTTTATTATTTTTTGTTCTACTGGGGCTGACATTAGTTGTGGTTTAATGGCCTTTTCCTTGCGGGCCCCTCTTAGGTGACACCTGGAGTGCCTTGCTGAGCCGCCTTTGGCCTTTCTGTCTCTGCTAATGAGATTTCTAACAAAGCCATGTGTCACTGGAAGTCTGCTGGCGGAGGAACTGCTGGACTGTAGCCTGGGGGACCCAGGCTCTGCGGGAGGAAGGGGATGTGGCCGGGGGAAGAGAGCAGACACAGCATTTCTTTCAGAAAAGGCTGGGAGCTGGGCAGGGGAGGGAATTCTGCACGGCTGGTCCTGCTTTCCCTCTGGTGTGCTCCAGGGTGGCCACAGGCTGGTAGCTGGAGAATTCATCCCAACCCCCATACTTTGTAGCCACCTCAGAGAGAGGGCTGAAGGAGCCCAGAACCAAGAAGCAGGGCCTGGACATCTAGCCCTGTGCTGGCACAGGAGACGCTGGGAAAGGGTATGCTGGTGGCCTCTCTTGAGTCTGTTCACTCGGTGGCTTCAGAGCAGATGGTCTTGTGTGTCCCCGGGTCTCTCCCCCCAACCCCCCGCACTGGAGAAGTGTCATGTGCTACCACAGCCTTGACTGCTCCTGGGAAGCAAGTGTCTAGCTATTCAGTCAAGCTTGGTGGAAGAAGTCGCAACTCCAGAGAGATGCTGGACATGGAACACAGCTGGACCCAGAGCAGGGGCGGCTGCAGGATGGCCTGGAATAGACACTCTTCCAGTCTTCAAGGTCTCTGCTCCCCAGCTCCATGTGTTATAGGGCCATGAGCATTTTCCCGGTTTTTGTCCACTGAAAGAAAGACTTCATCCGGAGGACACCAATAGGGTAGCCATAAGAAATTTTATTGGATAAATTCCACAGGAGAGTCCAGGAGCGGAGTAAGGGGAGAGGGGGCCTAAAGGAGAGAGGAAGAGGAGTGTCTGAGAGAGAGAGAGAGACAGACAGACAGACAGAGAGAGACAGAGACAGAGAGAGACAGAGAGACAGACAAAGAGAATGCCCCTGCCACATGGTAGGCTTTTAAAACTCCCAGAAATCCACCCGTTTTCATGTATGTTAATTTTGAGTTTCGTGCCACGGCTTAGCGGCTATGCAGGATTGTATCATGTGGGAAACCTAAAGCTGCCGTGTAATAGGCTGGAAGTCTCTGACCACACTGGGCGGAGCAGTTCCTGTCTTTCCTCTCGGGAAGGCATTCCTGTCTTTTTCTGTCTGCCCTGTCTTATTTTCTATCTACCTAACATATGGAGTCTCCGATCAAGGGAACATATGTAGAAAACTCCTCACAGGATATCCACAAGTAGTCATGAAATACTTACCAAACACCCACTTCCTGGAAAACAAGCCCCAAAGGCTGCTCTTAGCAATAACCGAACTCCCCATTCAAGGAGGCAAGCCCCTGCCGTAGACCTGCCGCTGGGTGTGCGGTTCTATGACAGAAGCATCATGTCATTCGGTTCTCCCAGCCTTGGTTCATCAGACCATGTCCAGGAAGCTTTGAGTGAGGGCTGTGACTAAGTGGGCTGGCTTCCTAGATCTATCTGCCAGATCCAAGGACCACCTAGAATGCGTTTATTATTTATTTATTCATTTATTTATTTATTTATTTTGTACTGGGGATTGAACCAGGGGCATTCTACCTCCGAGCTACACCCCCAGCCCTTTTTATTTTTTGTTTTTTGAAAACAGGGTCTTGCTTAGTTGCTGAGGGTCTCACTAAGTTGCTGAGACTGGCCTTGAACCTGGGATCCTCCTGTCTCAGCCTGCCAAGTACTGGGATAGCAGGTGTGTGCCAGGACGTCTGGCTTAGATCACTCTTGACTGAGTAGTTTTCTTTTAAATCAGCTTTCTTATTCATTCCTGCTTTACCATAACTAGTGTGTGTGTGTGTGTGTGTGTGTGTGTGTGTGTGTGTGTGTTACTGCGGGTTGAACCCAGGGGTATTCTACCTCTGAGCTTCACCCCCCCAGCCCTTTTTATTTTCTGTTTTGAAACAGTGTCTCAATAGGTTGCTGAGGCTGCTCTCAAACCTGTTATCCTCCTGTCTCGGCCTCCCAAGTACTGGGATTACAGGCATGCACCCTAAACCCGGTGTTACCATAACTAATAAATGAGGAACTTCCATCCAGAGCCCACCCCAAATCACCCAGGGACCTCTGCACTTAGTCTATGTTGCCTGGTGACCTATCCCTTGTTCTCAAGTTGAAGTGACCTCATTCGAAGGTGTCATGTTTGCAAAGGGCAAGTCAGAGCTGTCACAGTGGCGCACACTGGTAATCCCAGTACTTGGAAGACTGAGACAGGAAGATTGCAGATTCGAGGCCAGCCTCAGCAATTTAGCAAGACCCTGGTCCGAAATAAAACATAAAAAGGATTGTGAGTGTAGTTAAGAAGTAGAATGCCCCTGCATTCAATTCCTAGTACCAAAGGAAAAGAAGAAGAAGAAGATGGAGGAGGAGGAGGAGGAGGAGGAGGAGGAGGAGGAGGAGGAGGGCAAGTCAGAAAATCACTTGGTGCCAGGGGGAGGGTATGGAGGCCAGGCATGGGGGGGACCTGTAACGAGGTCCAGTGGGGGACCCTGGTGGGCGTGAGACTGAGAGGGCTGGGGGCAGCTGAGAGAGCGGCTGGCAGAAGTGAATGAGGCCTTGTTGAGGGCCGTGGCAGCAGCGTGCTGGGCAGAGACCTTGCTGCAAATGTAAAGTTCCAGTAACTTTTATGGCTGGTTTCTCTGTAAATATCAGAGCTTCCTATCCACACTGGGCACTGTGCCATTTCAGGTGCCCAGAGTGGGAGCTGCGTGAGGGGCTGCTATCTGCAGGTCAGGCTCTGTACCCCCCCACGGTGCCCCTCATCCTCTTTCTTTCTTTTTACCATAATTAGATCAGCTTCCAATTGCTGAGTGCTGACAGTGAGTCTGGTGCTGTACTAATCTCTTTCTCTGTTTTGTCTTACTTAACCCTCACAATCACTTTGAAACAAAAACAAACGACGAAAAACAACCAAACAAAAAGCAAAAATGAAAAGTAGGTACAGCTTGAGCATTCCTAATCCAAATGCTCCAACATCTGAAAAAGTTTGAGCTCCAAGATGACACCACCTGTAGAAAATCCCACAGCTGAACCTACCTGATGAGTTGAAGTCAAAATGCAGGTGCACTAAAAATCTTGAATAAAATTGCCTTCAACGGGCCGGGGGTGTAGTTCAGAGGCAGAGGTTTGCCTAGCATGTGCAAAGCCCTATGTTCCATCCCTAGCACTGTAAAAAATTCGCCTTCAGGGTAAACATAATGAATTTCATGTTTAGACTTGAGTCCCAAGATACCTCATTATATATATGCAAATATTCCAAAATTTGAAAAAATTTAAAATCTGAAACACTTCCAGTCTCAAGCATTTCAGACAAAGGATATTCAACCTGTACTAGTCACTCTCATGTGTCAGGAAACCCGTAGACACATCAGGCTGCACAGCAATTAAACAGAAGGGCCTAGCGAGCCCTCTGTGCCCAGATCCGAGCAAGCAGAACCCATCCATGCTCTGTGTCACTTATGCCCCGACAACCTGGACTATATCACACTCTCCCTCGCCCTCACCAGCACACCGCCTTCCCTTTTCTCCTCTGCATCTCTTCTCAAAACCAACCTCACATAGTGTCTCTGCCCTGGGAGACACGTGGGGAAATCTCTTCCTCCTCCCCAGGTCCCCCCTCCCCAAAGCAGCACCAGTCATCAACACAGCAGGCTGCCCTGCCAGTCAACTGACTTTCCTGCAAAGGACTGATCAGTCCAATGCTGAGAACCCTTTGTAGCCATTGAAAGGCACTTGGATTGTTGGCCTAGCTTCAGATACACAGGATAAATGTAAGCTTCCACCAAAAAGACAATGGCTTCTGGGGTCTTTCTCAGAATTTGGTACCTTGAAGACAAGTTCCAGTTGGAAGCATGAACTTCTTCTAAGCACCTTTCTTTCTTTCTTTCTTTCTTTCTTTCTTTCTTTCTTTCTTTCCTTCCTTCCTTCCTTCCTTCCTTCCTTCTTTCTTTCTCTTTCTTTCTTTCTTTTTTTCTTTCTTTCTTTCTTTCTTTCTTTCTTTCTTTCTTTTTTTTTTTGCAGTACTGGGGATTGAGTCCAGGGGCATTCTACCTCCAAGATACACCCCCAGCCCTATTTTTTATTCTTTATTTTGAAACAGGGTCTCACTAAGTTGCGGAGGGCCTCACTAAGTAGCCGAGGCTGGCCACGAACCCGGATCCTCCAGTCTCAGCCCCCCAAGCACTGGGATTACAAGTGTGCGACACCATGCCCGGCTTTTCCAAGCACCTTTCAATGGTGCTCTTTGCTTTGCTTAGTTGACTGATCACAAAGGCCCTATGAATTGATGATACCTCTTTTAAAAAGAAGTGTAGATGCCCAAAGGTCTTCCTGGGCCTATCCAAAGACAGGATGTTATAGGAGAGGAAAACACCTCTAGAAGAAAGTTCTTAGATGTTAAGAGACAGGAGTAGTGACCGTGAAGCCTTTCACCTATGACCCTAGGGAACCCTTGTATCAGTTAGGGTTCACTAGTGTAACAAAACTCACAGGACACATATATAGTAAAAGAGGATTTATCAAATCAGCTTCTAGTCCAAAGCGGTGTAGTCCCAAGTGGTTGACTGCGCGTGGAGGGCAGAAGGAACCCGCAGCTGGTCGAGTGGCCCAAGAGCTGGAATCTCAGAATAGAAGTGATCACTAATTCAATCCCAGTCCAAGATGGAAAGGCCAGGAAACTCTCCGGAGAAATGATGGTGAAGGTCCAGTTCAAAGTTGAAGGCCGATATCTCAGACGAGAGTAGACATGCTTTCCTCAGGAAGACGCATACATACCTTCACGAGACCTTCTTTTATCCAGTCCTGCGCCTATCAGAACCGTGCTGCCTACATTCAGGGCAGGACTTCCCCTTCAATCTGCCAGTCTTTTTATCAGGTTCAGTTGGTGTATTAATATATAATTTGAAAACTCCCAACCCAGAAGCAGTCAGGTGTCAGCAATAACCTATGAACAAGAGGTATCTGAGCTCTATCCATTAAGATTTTTCAAAACCCTGGATTGTGGGTAGATATGTGTGTGTCTCTCAAACACTGCCTGATGACTGCTCCTGTGTTGTGTCTGCCTATAGACCATAAGCTCCACGAGGGCGTATACCATAGACTAGGACGTCCTCCCAAGATGAAGCCTAGGGCAGAAAGGGTCGGTAGACCACAGATCCCAGGCTCCGCGGGGTGATGTCCACACTTCACACTCTACTTTTGCCTCCGGCTAGCAGAGTTGCTGGGCTTCTGGGGTTAGAGCACCCTAGTTTATTCTACTCTAATACAATTAAAGAAAGCCAACGTGGTGGCGCACGCTTGTAATCCCAGTACTTGGGGGACTGAAACCAGAGGATCCAGGTTCGTGGCCAGCCTCGACTACTTAGTGAGGCCCTCTGCAGCTTAGTGAGACCCTGTTTCAAAATAAAGAATAAAAAAATAAGACTGGGGTGTAGCTCGGAGGTAGAATTCCCCTGGGTTCAATCTCAGTACCGCAAAAAATAAAAATAAAAATAAAAATAATACAATTAAAGATAAAATATAGACATAACATTAGGGAATCTCAGCGGCTGATGAGCCATGCATTGGATAGGGGAAATTTGGCTGAAAGCCAGATCCAAGAATTAGTCCAGCCCCTCCTACTGCCTCCTCCGTGAAGGCCGCACAGAGGAAAGAAGGTCGGACCCAAGCTCTCAAAGGCTTCGCGGGGACAGACGGCACTTGTTACAAGAGGCTCCTTCAGGGTTGGAATTCCACTTCGGGTCTCAGCACCTACAGTCATTTTTCTTCCTTATTTATGTTTCCTGTGGAAAGTCTGAAGAAAAACCTGTGGAGCATCTTTCGAGGTTGCATTTGGAAGGGAGAAAATGTGCCCCTTCTCTGCTGGACAAACACTGCGGACATTGGTGCTTTCACAGTGAAAACACAGGCGGGTTTTCAAAGCTCCTGGCTTGGTGGACCCGGCCCAGCGAGCTGCTGGAGGGGAGGAGAGGGCACAGCCACCTGGGCTGGGGAGGTTTGCTTTGGGAACAGAGTTTGGAATTTGTGAATTTTCTACTCCAAGCACATCCAAATGGTGTAGCCCAAGCTAACCCAGGCAGCGGGGCCTCCATCTGCCCCTGGTGGGGTGGAGAGCCGAGGGCCTCAGATGACCGCCTCCATGCCTGCCTGCATGCAGCCCAGGGTGGAGGTGATGGAGGTTGAGCAGAGAGGGTGTAAATGGACAAAGGGGGCCTCAGGGGCCCTGGTCCCTCTCTGGGTAATGTTGAGAATAGAGTATAGGGGTAAGAGCGAAGGAAGGAATTTGCCTCTGCATCTGTAAATTCCCCAGGCTTTTTTTTTGGGGGGGGAGGTACTGGGGATTGAACCCAGGGGCATTCTACCTCAGAGCTACAACCCCAGTCCTTTTTTATTTTATTTTATTTGTTTGTTTTGTTTTAAAACAGGATCTCATTAGGTTGCTGAGAGTCTTGCTAGGTTGCTGAGGCTGGCCTTGAACCTGTGATCCTCCTGTCTCAGCCTCCTAAGTACCGGGATAACAGGTGTGTGCCACCATGCTCGGCTTCCCCAACCCTTTAGACACTAATTGGGGAGACTGCTGGGAAGTTGTTCCTACAAAGCTGGCAGATTTGTTCTCTGGGCCACTTGTTCTTTCAATGTAGTCTAGCAGGTGTCCTCCCTACCTCCTTTCCTTCCTCTGATCCTCCATCTTTCATTTCTTTCAGGAAAGAATAGTATAAACTTTCAAGCATCCATCACTATCATGAACAATCATCAACTGGTGGCCAATACTATTCAATCTCCAACTGTATCTACCCCACCCACTCCCTGCCACCCCCAACTGGAATATTTTGAAGCAAATCCGAGACATCATGTCATTTTACCCACAGATATCTAGTCTGCCTTTCTTTTTTTCTTATTCCTAAACTCCAAGGAATCTCCCCCTTTCCCTTATGGGAAAAAAGCTCCCTATGGCCAATATAGATATAGATATAGATATAGATATATTTTTGTACTGGGAATTGAACCCAGGGGTGCTTTACCATTGAGCTACATCCCCAGCCCTTTTTATTTGTTATTTTGAGAACAGGGTCTCATTAAGTTGCCCAGACTGGTCTCCAACTTGCGATCCTTTTGCTTCAGCCTCCCGAGTAAGTCTCTGGGATTTCAGGCCCTCTTCACCGAGTCCGGCCCTAGCTATAAATTTTACAAACCATTGTAGGGCGTTAGTGAACCTCCAAAGCACACACGCAGACCTGAGATTTAACATCAGTCCACAGGGTATCACGAACTCCAGGGGAAAACTTTTTTTTTTTTTTTTTGGTAGTCTTGGGGATTGAATCCAGGGGCATTCCCCTTTGAGGTGCACTCCCAGTCGTATTTTATTTTTTTTATTTTCAAACAGGTTCTTGCTAAGTTGCAGAGGGTCTCGCTAAGTTGCTGAGGTTGGCCTTGAACCTGCAAGCCTCTTGTCTCAGCTTCTCAAGTACTAGGATTACAGGCGAGTGCCACCATGCCCAGCTGAAAACATTCCTTTTGGTCGTTAGGAGCTGTTCACCCTTCCTTCCTTCCTTCCTTCCTGCCTGCCTGCCTTCTTTTTTCATTTTTTCTTCTATCTATCATCTATCTATCTATCCATCCATCCATCCATCTATCTATCATCTATCTATCTTTCTTTTTTTGCTACCAGGGATTGACCCCAGAGATTCTACTTCCGAGCCATAACCCCCACCCTACTCTATTTTTTATTTTGAAACAGGGTCTCATTAAGTTGCTGAAGCTGTCCTGAAGCTGCGATCTTCCTATCTCCGACTCTGAGTACTGGATGACAGGTATGCACCACCGCGCCCAGGAGGACAGCGGGCTGCAGGGTCGTCCCTGGCAGGGAAGGAGTCTCCTTCCTGATGCTCTCTGGGGTTGTCTATTGGCCCAAGAGAGTAAGATCTTATTAGCAAGATCCCACAGTGGGTGTTAAGGTATTTGTTTAGGATCCTTGTAATGTCTTTAAGACAAAGACCAGCTGGATTTACCAGTAACCTTCCAAGTGTGGCTGGAAGCAAGTGCAGAGAACCACGGGGGAAACACATCCAACCCAGGGAGCAACGCCTGTCTCTGAGGCAGCCTGGGCGTCCAGGAGGGACAGGGAAGGTGCCCAAGAGGATCCCTAGGGAGCACAGCCTGGGAGGAGAGGGGTTCCCTTGGGGCTGGACAATAACCAGATTTTTTAGTGAGGAAATGAACTTTTGTGGTCTCTGTGTTTTTGAGAGGAGGTGCAGGAGCAAAGCTGTTTTAGAAGCCTGGGATTCTTTAGAGAGAGGAGCAGAGATCAGACCCGGATCCCTGACTCTTTTGCTATTCCCACATACCTCATGCCCTCCCCCCAGAGTCTGCAGGCCTTATATTCTGCAGACCCAGAGACAAGTCCACATGGTACCCAAAGAAAATGTGTGACACTGGTGCACAGATACATAGGGCAATGGGACAGAGGAAGTACAGCGACACGATGTTTCTTGCAAACACACGATGGAATTTTCATAGAGTAAAGCCAAGGAAGAAAGACAGACTTTTCAATAAATGTCCCAGAACAACTGAATAGACAGTTGGGGAAAAATAATAAATTCAGAGTCATCCCTTCTGCCATAAAATAAGGTCAATTGAATGTATATCAAAAGTTGAAATGTAAAAATTAAAACCTAAAGAAATTCAAAGGAACCATGAGAATTTTTAAAAAATCCATGAATGAAACCACAAACCACTAAATAAAATAATGATAAATGTGGCTATATAAAAATAAAGTGGAGCCAGGCGTGGTGGCACATGCCTGTAATCCCAGTACTTGTGAGGTTGAGACCGGAGGATCACAGGTTCATGGCCAGCCTCAGCAACTTATTGAGGCTTTCAGCAACTTAGCGAGATCCTGTTTCCAAATAAAAAAATAAAATCCATCTGGAGGTGTAGCTCAAAGATAGAATGCCCCTGGTTCAATCTCCAGCACCACACACACAAAAAATAATAAAATAAAAATAAAAAGAGTTTATACTGTACCCTCTCTGAACCTCCAGAAAAAGGAGGTGCCAAAAAGATAGGGAGACGGAGAACAAAAAGAAGTACTGGAAATCCACCAATAGTTGACTGGTAAATCATGGTTCACCCATATGGGGCAAGACCAGTGCGCCATTACAAAGGAAAAGCTGGAGCTGTTTGGTGCTCAGTTGTGTGTGCAAATTCTTCACCCTCTATGCACCTAAGGCCATGAGCAGTGGGCGAGCAGAAGAAACATGGTTTGGTGACGCTTGAACAAGGAGACGAAGCTCCTTAGAGGATGCCAGCTGGGTTTGGAAGGAATAGAAGGGGTTTCCTGGCTTCCAAATCAGTGCAGGTAACAGAGGGCTGGGTTGGGAAACTGGTCCACATGTTGGCATGTGTTCTAGATCTCTTGTTGTCTCATTGCAGTATCAATATTCTTATTTTATCATCAACAATAATGCCTTATTTAGGGAATAGATTTGCAGTTTCTTGAATTTTCAAATACAGTTACTTCTTTGGACAGGCAATAACTACCTGAGTGCAAACTCTAAGGGGCACCAAAAAGCTCAGTAATCAAGATAAAGACTATTTTACTGCAATATTTCAAAGATAAAAATGAATGCAAAGCCAGGCGTGGTGGCGCACGCTTGTAATCCCAGTACTTTGGGAGGCAGAGACTGGAGGATCTGGGTTCGCGGCCAGCCTCAGCTCTCTCTCTCTCTCTCTCTCTCCCTGTCTCTCTCTCTCTCTCTTTACTTAGTGAGGCCCTCCACAACTTCGTGAGACCCGGTTTCAAAATAAAGTATAAAAAATAGGGCCGGGGGTGTGGCACGGAGGTAGAACGCCCCTGGGTTCAATCCCTGGTACCGCAAAAAAAAAAAAAAAAGAATGCAGAAAATCCACCATAAACAAAATGCCAACAATGTAAATAAAGACGGATCAGTATTCCTTATTTTCCCTTTTGCCTGGGGCTCCAGCACAGCACGGTCCCCATCGTCTCACTTTCCCCATCTCCATGTCAAGAGGGTGAAGACATTTGACTGCTAAGGAGCCTGCTCGGACCTGATGTATTTTGGCCTGGCAATGAAGCGCCATTGAAAAATGAGAGTGCATTTAACAAAGAGCTAATTGTGCAGCCCAGACACCAGTGTGGGTGGGGTGACAGAGCATCTTTGTAGAGACCAGGGACAGCAATAGGGTTGAGGCCGCTGGAGGAGATAAAGTCATTTGGCCAACTTTCTCTTGCTCTTTTCCTCTGGACACTGGTCACCTACCAGAGATGGGAGGGAGACAATGCAGCCTCCCTTTGTCCTGACTGCTCTGGAGCTGGGCTGTATGCAGTTAGAGCACAGAGAAGCTTCAGTCACAGGCGGTTGGTGGCCCTGGGGCCTGTGGCTAACAACACTTTCTCAGGCTATCTGCAAGACGCTTGTAACCTGCACAAGGGGGACTCTCTCTGGCATCCTGGGACCTGACCGTTGCTGTCCCCCTCTCCTCCCCTGCCCAGGATGGGCAAAGCATTATGGCTTACTCTCTTGTAACCTTCCTGAGGGCACTGCTGTCTTGACTGAGTCCTCTAAGGTTGGCCTAGAATGAATACATGACAAGAGCTGTGAGTCCAAAGCTTAAGAAATTCTATGAGCCGGGCGTGGTGGCGCACACTTGTAATCCTAGTACTTGGGAGGCTGAGATAGGAGGATCTGGGTTCGCGGCCAGCCTCGGCTACTTAGTGAGGCCCTCGCAACTTTGTGAGACCCTGTTTCAAAATAAAGAATTAAAAAAATAGGGCTGGGGGTGTAGCTCAGATGTAGAATGCCCCTGGGTTCAATCCCCAGTACTGCAAAAAAAAAAAAAATCTATGGCCACATCAAGACAAATGGCTGATAATTGTAGTTGGGGAATTCCATTTCCAAGGTGAATCGCTTGCACCTCCACAGCACCCAAGGCAAGGATAATGTTCCTAGCAGGGCACTTGTAATCCCAGTACTTGGGAGGCTGAGACAGGTAGATCACAGGTCTGAGGGCAGCCTATTCAAAACAACCCTATTTCAAAACAAAAAGTGCTGGGGGTGTAACTCGGAGGTAGAATGCCTATGAGTTCAATCCCCAGTACTCCCCCACACACATACAATAATGTTCCTCAGTAAGACTATAAATTCAGGCCCCTCCTGCAACTCCACCTCCAGGGACAGCCTCGTTGCTCATGGGACCCCATTTCTCATGTATATTTCCCAAACCTTCACCTGCTGAGAGCTGAAGACTCATCTCTGCAAATGTCATTCATCACTAGAAAGTGGCCAGGGCCTGTGAGGTCCTGTTTAGATCAACAGGATGAGAGCACCCAGCTCTTCAGGAAAACCCACCTCTTCCCTTTGGCTGCAGTGCCCGTCCGATGCTTGCTGAGCTGCAAGGGGCAGCTGAAGACACGTGGCATTGGAAAAAGCAACGGCCTCCACCCTGGGTGGGAAGAATAGCTCCCTTCATGGGGATTGCCGTGGGACGCCAGGGTTCTGCAGGTCCCAGAGCGAGGAAGTGAATCGGTCCTTCCCAGCCTTCAGTTCTACGGGCCCATTCAGTACCCTCTGGTGGTGTGGTATTTGGACGTATTTTGTCAAAAACTAATGAACATCTCACCGAGACGCTGGAAACAAACACGAGCCTCAGCCAATTCTTACACTTGCTGAATAAGGCCCTTTGGCTTCCCGGCTCGCAGGGCCGGCAAGTGAAGTTAGAGGCTGAGAAGTGCGTTGTTGCCCCTCCCGTGGACTCGCCCAGCCGAGTGTGACCCTAGCTGGCTGCGTGGCCCGAGAGCAACTTTGGGCATACATTAGAATCACTAGGCGGGATGGGGGGAGCTTAAACCTCTCAAATGCCTGGGTCTCCCTCCCAGAAACTCTGATGTAGTTGGTCTGCGGGGTAGTCACATCATTGGGAGTTTTAAAAGCTCCCCAGATGATTCTAACCTTGGGAACCACTGTCCCAGATCCATGCTCCTCAGACCTTAAAGTGCCAACAAATGACATCGGGATCTTGTTAAAACGTAGCTTCTGATTGAGTAGGTCCATGGTGGGCCCCGGAGCTGTGTCAAACAGCTCAGGATGACGTGATGCTGCTGGCCTCCAGACCACATTTTGAGTAGTAAGGACATGCTGCGTAGTCCAGCATGGTAGCTATCAACCACATATGGATACTTAATTACAGGCATGCACCACGACGCCCAGCCTCCCTCTATTTCTTTGAGTTAGAGTCTCTAGGGCTTCTTCTCAAACCATATAAAAAGTCTTGCAGGTAGTTACCCCCCAAATACTGGTCTTTCCACAGTTATATGGAACTCGTTCTGTTTAAGCTGGTAGCTATCAATAGCTATCTTGGTCTTCCTAGCCTTCGCAATAAACTTAGAAGGTCCTGTTCTCTTTCTTGGGGAAAAGTCATACTGTGGTATTGGGTCTATTTGAAAATTTATGAATCCAGAATTTGTGTTACTGACTTTACAATAATTTTAATGTCTTCAATGCTATACCTTAAATTCCAGGATATTAATCAATTATGGAATTATAACTGTTCAGACAAAAATTTTAATGAGATCCCACTAAATTAAAAACAGAGAAGTGAGATTGTCTCTTTAGAGTATGGTAGGTGTGGGCAGGAAGGGTAAGTAATTAGGATGGAGACCAAGGAAAGGGACACTAGTGACAATTACCCTTTGCTCTGAGACTCCCAGGTAAGGTGCTCTGCCAAGGCTTCAGTTCACCTTGCTTTGTCTACAGCTCACAGGACGCCCGGAGGAGGGCCTCGGCCGCACATGGGGACCTGTACTCCCAAGTATCTATGGATCCGAA
The DNA here is from genome assembly GCA_004027185.1 of Glis glis. Lineage (NCBI taxonomy): Eukaryota > Metazoa > Chordata > Mammalia > Rodentia > Gliridae > Glis > Glis glis. Next base: position 30,035 of record PVJS01019656.1, read on the forward strand.
AGATTAGTTACACCATGGGACAGATGTGATCAGGCTGTGTCAAGAACTATTTTCAAGCTGGGCATGGTGGCACATATGCCTGTAATCCCAGTATTTGTGAAGCTGAGACAGGAGGTTCACAGGTTCTAGGACAGCCTCAGCAACTTAGCAAGACCCTCAGCAATTTAACAAGACCCTGTTTCAAAATATAAAATAAAAAAGGGCTGGGGGTGTAGTTCAGAGGTAGCACAGCCCTGGATTCAATTCCCAGTACCACAAGAAGAAGAAGGAGGAGGAAGAGGAGGAGGAGGAGGAGGAGGAGGAGGAGGAGGAAGAAGAAGAAGAAGAAGAAGAAGAAGAAGAAGAAGAAGAAGAACAAGAAGAAGAGCTATTTTTTTCAGACCAGGCTCAGTGCCACACACCTGTAATTCTAGTACTTGGGAGGATGAGACAGGAGAATCGCAGGTTCCAGGCTGTCTTAGTAATATAGGGGGACACTCAACAACTTAGCGAGACCCTATTCCAAAATTTAAAAAAAATTTAAAAAGGCTGAGGGTGTAGCTCAGAAGTAGACTCCCTCTGGGTTCAATCCCCAATACCACACACACACACACACACACACACACACACACACACAAGCTATTTTCAGTTAAAAACCAGACAGGGCTCTTCTACGTGTGCTATTGTGTTGTGTTAGATAGCACGTCATATTAAGCCGCACCACATCATGATATATCATATTATAACTCGTTTACTTCACAGTCCTGCTTTCCTGGGAATATCTACCCTCCCCTGAGAGACGATCACATGCTCGAGGGCAGGGCTCAGGTCTAATACATCTTTCTTGTGTCATCACACCTGCCACATAGTGGGGGCTCAGCCTGGTGGAGCTGCAGGGATGCCGATGGAGAAGGAAGACAAGAGACTGGGAAGGAAGAGGGAGGCAGGCAGAGAGGGAGGGTGTCAGGGCACTGGGTGGGTTGCAAGCTGAGGAGCTGGCTGAGGGATAGAGGTGGGCTGTGGGGGTTCAGAACACAATGGTGCCCCGGCTCCTCCAGACAGGTGCCTCGGGCAGGGGCAGACAGGGTGCCTGCAACTGGGTTTGTGGCACACTCTGTCCTGCCCCCTCTCCAGGTTGTTTTTGGCAGTGGAGCCCACTAGAAACTTACCACATGTTCCCTTGAGCTTTTCAGGGACTTCCTGGAGGGCAGGCCTACCCCACCCGCAGGGCAGGGTAAACTTGGTTTCCAGGGGCCCGACTTAGTCTGAGGTGGTGCACATCCTGGTAGACCAAAGACGATCTAGTCAGCCAGCTGATTTCTGTACTTCCCACCAGAAAGCACTTATCTATCAGGAGTCCCCAAGGGCAGAGCTGAGAGGACAGAGTGGGAAGGAGGGTAAGGAAGCAGGATCTACGCGTCTCCCAGCTCTGCCCTGACACTCCCCATGTATTCCAGGAGTCGAGTTCTAATCATGAGTCAGTCTCTCCCTAGCACCAATTCCAACTCCTATTGGAGAAATCCAAAGTATAAAGAATGCTCTCCCACCTACTTCAGAAGGAGCCAGCGTTCTGAGAGTTACCACATTCGCAATTCCAGCAACAGGGTTTTCCATCTCTCTCTGTCTTAGTCCATTTTCTGTTGCTAGAACAAAATACCTGAGACTGGGTAATATATAAGGAAAAACATATTTTGGCTCATGGTTCTCATGGAAGCTGGGAAGTCCAAAAGCATACACCAACAAGGGCCTTTTGTTGCTTCAACTCATGGTGGAAAGGGGAAAGGTGAGCAGGCATGCGTGGAAGAGAACAAGAGAGGCGGCCTTGCTTTATGATGACCCACTCTCAGAAGAATGAACCTATACCCACGAGAAAGGCTTTCACCCTCCTAACAACCTGATCATCTCCTAAAATCCTCATCTCCCATCACAACGGCAAATTTCGATGCGATTTTCAGAGGAGATGAACCATATTCAAACCGTAGCACTCTCCCTAACTCCCATCTCCTTCCCACCACCTTAAACCCAGGCCCACTGCTTGACCTGGCTGCATCTAGGGTACATACAAGCCCAGGCATCTGTAACTGCTGGCTGAGTAGGGGCCATATATAACTCTCCATCCACCAGTACTTAGACTAGCTCTCCTCTAGGCTTAATGGGCATAGGAGGTATCTAGAGAGCTTGGTAAAAGCCAATTCCAAGGTAGTAGATTCTGCTTTTCTAGCCCAGGGTAGGTTGATGCTGCTGTTCATGGACCACTCTTCCATTTGCAGAATTTGGAACACTCGCTAGTGACAGCACTATGCAGATAGACTTTATGGAGTACATTTGAGCATCTAAGTTATGGCCCCTGCTCTCAAGAAGATATGTGAATAGACTCCCATGGGGCTTCTTTTTTTTTTTTTTTTTTGCGGTACCAGGGATTGAACCCAGGGGCATTTTACCTCTGACCTACACCCCTGGCTCTATTTTTTATACTTTATTTTGAAACCGGGTCTCACGAAGTTGCGGAGGGCCTCACTAAGTAGATGAGGCTGGCCCGAACCTGGATCCTCCAGTCTCTGCCTCCCAAGTACTGGGATTACAAGCGTGCGCCACCACGCCGGCCACATGCGGCTTCTTACATGTTTGAGGGATGGATGGAAGGATGGATAACTAAAGGCATGACTCCATGGTACTGGCTGAGCACTGTGCATTAAGAGTTCAAGGAGAGTCAGGTGTGATTGCACATACCTATAATCCTAGTACTTGGGAGGCTGAGACAGGAGAATCGTAGGTTTGAGGAAAGCCTCAGCAACTTAGCAAGACTCTCAGCAACCTAGCAAGACCCTCTTTCAAAACAAAAAATTAAAAGAACAGAGGTAAAACATCCCTGGGTTCAATCCTCAGTAACACACACACACACACACACACACACACAGAAGAGTTCAAGGAAGCCAGAAAGAGGATATAGAAGCCACCCATTTCACCATGTCTCATAGTTTATTGACCCCTCAAAAGTGTCCTCTGGAACCGCTGTGCCGTGCCATTGATCCCATGCTTTTTGGTTCTTGGAAACAATCGTGGTGTGATATAGACCCAGTTGCCTCACATGGAGCCCCTACATTGAGGCCTTTGTCTTCTTTCCTGCACTCCAGAACCTCTGAGACCTGACAAGAGACACATATGCCTTAAATCCAGAAAGCAGTATACGTCAAGAAAAGGCAAGATTTTTCATGAAAAAGTTTTGTTAAAAAAAGAAAGAAATGAAGCCAGGCATGGTGGCTCATGCTTGTAATCCCAGTACTTTGGGAGACGGAGACCGGAGGATCCGGGTTCGCGGCCAGCCTCAGCTCTCTCTTTCTCTCTCTCTCCCTGTCTCTCTCTCTCTCTCCTGTCTCTCTCTCTCTCTCTCTCTCTCTCTCTCTCTCTCTCCTCTCTCTCTCTCTATCTATCTATCTATCTAGTGAGGCCCTCCGCAACTT
>PVJS01019657.1:0-33473 GCA_004027185.1 Glis glis
TGGGAGGCGGAGACCAGAGGATCCGGGTTCCTGGCCAGCCTCAGCGCTCTCTCTCTCTCCCTCCCTGTCTCTCTCTCTCTCTCTCTCTCTCTACTTAGTGAGGCCCTCTGCAACCTCGTGAGACCCGGTTTCAAAATAAAGTAAAAAAAAAAATAGGCCTGGGGGTGTAGCGCGGAGGTAGAACGCCCCTGGGTTCAATCCCCGGTACCGCAAAAAGAAAAAGAAAAGAAAAATGTAAATTGTTTCTAATAATGTGCCCAGGTAAATAGTGACGTGAACCAGAACATGCATAGGTCCTTGTGGTCCCATGAACATCACTTGAGCAGGTGGTCCACACATGTTGCCAGGGACCGTGGGGAGAGAGAGATGGGGAGATGAGGGCCAAGAAGGACAAAGTTCCAGTTATGCAAGATGAGTGGGTGCTGGAGATCTGATGCACCGTCATTCAATACTGTACAGGACTCTATACTTGAGATGTGCCGGGACAGTAAATTGTAAGTGTTGTCACCACACAGAGACAAATGAACATGGTAACTGTGTAAGGTGATGGGAACATGGGTTGGCTTTATTGAGCTGATTACTTCACAATGCATCTGTATAGCAAAACATCAAGTTGCGTGCCTTAAATATATATCTAATTTTTATTTGTCCATTATATCTCAATAAGGCTGGAATAACAAAAGAACAACTTGAAACAAAATAAAAAAAAACAAAAAAAACCCAACAGAGAAATACTGGCTAGTGCTGCTGAGCTCCAAAATTTAAGCCCATGGGCCAATCTGGGTAGCGATTAGGTTTTGTTTGGGTCACACAGTGATAGATATATAAACTTTTAACTAGTTGCTGGCTTTTGAAATTCAGATTTCACACTACTCCTTTGGGTATAGATCCAGAAGTGGGAATGCTGGATTACGTGGTACTTATTTTTAGTCTTTTAAGGACTGTCCATATTATTTTCCTAATGCCTGTACTAATTTACGCTCCGACCAACAGCGTGCAAGGGTTCCCTGTTCTCCACACCCTCGCCGACGCTTATCATGCATCTTTTTGATAATAGCTTGTTGGAGTCAGCATTTTCACTGCTGTGATCCAAAACACCTGGCCACCACAATTTAAAGGAAGAAAGATTTATTAGCTCACAGTTCTGGAGATTTGGGGAGTTCAGTCCATGTTAGGCCGGGCTACATGGACGGAGCTCAGGGCATGGCGGCAGGAGGCAGAGAGAGAGAGGGAGAGAGAGAGAGAGAGAGAGAGAGAGAGAGAGAGAGAGATCGAGATCAGCTCTCACACCATGGAGGGCAGAAGCAGAAAGACCATGCAAGAGAATTCAAGGACTCAAGCATATTCCCCAAGGTCACACCCCCAGGGGCTTACCTCCTCCACCTAGGTTACCACCCAACAAATCCATTACAGTGGATTTAGCTGCTGGTGAGATTACAACCTTCATGATCGACTCTGAACAACAATGCATGAGCTCTTTCAGGGGGACATTCTGTATCTAAACCAGAACATAACCATTCTAATAGCTATGAGGTGATAAGCACAATTATTTGTCAATTAAAATAAATAAAAGAGGAGAAAAAAAGGATTTTGCTTCAAATTCCAGATTTGAGATTCTTTTGGGACCTCAGAAGAATCTGGCCTCAGATGGTCAAATTCCTGGGTGGACTGGTGATGGAGAAGACCTGCCTCCCTCAGGTGAGGTGTGTGCTCGCTCCTCCTCCCATCAACTTTACTCATTTACCCTCCCTGCCTGTCCTCCTCCGTCCCCCAGGCTTTTGCATTTGGGTTTCTTGAAGCTGGGGCTCCAGATGGGAGCCAGGCCCACCTGGGACTCTGTGCTGTCTATAAGAACTTCACAGCCAGGCATGATGGTGCACACCTATAATCCCAGTACTTGGGAAGCTAAGACAGGAGGATCGCAGGTTCAAAGCCAGCCTCAGCAACTTAGCGAGACCCTCAGCAACTTAGTAAGACTCTGTTTCAAATTTCAAAATAAGTAAATGAATAAAGGGCTGGGGATAACTCAGAGGTAGAACATCCCTGGGTTCAATCCCCAGTACCCCTCCACAAAAAAAAAAGAATGTCCATACTTCTCCCCAGGTCTCAGAACCCTGTGTGTCTACACTGATCAATGACTAGTTATGAGTTCCCTACTTATGGCTGCACCCCAGACACCTTGCACGGTGCTGCAGCTGGGCCTTGGGGACACGGATAGGGCAGCCTGCAGGAGGAAGGACAGTGGCCAAGGGCTGCTGATTGGTAAGTTCTGACCTGCCCCTGGGTCCCAGAGGTGGGATTTCTTCACCTCCGCCATGTTCTGCTGTCCTCACCTGCTGATCCTCGCCTCAGAGTGACCATGGCGGCCGCTGCTGCCTCTCTGAAATGCTGCGGGGCAAGACTTTCCCTCGGTCAGAGGGACAGAGGACAGACTTTCCCTCTGTCCCATCTGACGTCCTAACGTAGCCTTCCTGGGCAATTCAATCACACGGCAAAGTCAGGGTCACAGCTGGGACTCTGGAAATATTTCATCTGTGCTGTCGTAATTGATTTTCTTCCTTTTGTCCTCTCTGCGGGCCCCCCTCCCGGCACCCCGTTTCTCTGCTGCTGAGCTGCTTCACTGATCCCCCGTGATGTGTGGGGAGGACTCGCTCTCTGTGACTCGCTTTGTTCCTGTTAATCCCCAATCAATATGTGGCAGCCAATGAAGTCACTGTTGGGGAAAAAATAATGATTATTCTGCCTGGACCAGAAGTCGTCTTAATTTAAAGGATAAATTGCTCATTCAACTTCCAGATTTCTATTCTTAAGGGAGACGGGTTCATGGATGGGCAGAGGGAGGTGGCAATTCCTGAGGGTCTATTCATAGAGAGATGCCTTTCACGTCCTTTTAAAAAATATTACTTATATCATCATTATTATTACTAGCATTATTATTATTATTATTATTATTATTACTATTATTTGGTACTAGGAATTGAATTCAGGGGCAGTCTACCTCTGAGCTACACCCCCAGCCATTTTTTATTTTTTATTTTGAAACAGGGTCTTGATAAGTTGCCAAGGGTCTTGCTAGATTGCTGCTGAGGCCGGCCTCAAAACTAGGATCCTCCTGTCTCAGCCGCCCATTATTTCTATTATTATTGAAGGGTTGCATTTGCAGTCTGCTTGAATGTATTCTCGTTAGTTCTTCCAACCATCCATGAGGTGGTTTGCTCGTTTGTAACACGTGGAAACTGAGGCAAAGAGATACCAAGGTTTATCCAAGGTTCTAGAACCCGTCCATGGTAGAGCTGAGATTCAAACTCAGGTATGTTAGACTCCGAAGTCCACACTGTGTATTGAGGGAGATGCGCTTGTGGAACTCTGTGGTCCTGCTTTTCGTCTCGCCCGTCTCCTGGGGCAGGCCGAAAGCCCCCCTTTCAAAGTTCTGCTCCTTGCGTGAGTTCAGTGACGCCCTCCTCTAGAGAGCTTGATTTATAGTTTCAGTTATGCATAGAGGGGGATGTTTAAGTGTCTGAGGCCAAGCATTGCACATCTGGGGTCACAGAGTGTCCTCGTGTCCCATGAGTAGGTGAGTGGCAGGATCAGGGGCTCATGGGAAGCAAGCTGGGGCTGCAGACAAATGCAGCCCTGGAAACGTCTCGGGAAAATCAGCTGGGCTCTGGAACATGGTGACCGTCCTCCCTCGGCTTCCCAGGCAGTGGAGAAGATGGCATTACCTGCATCTGGGGGGTCTTATTCTCATTCATAGTGCTGGAATTCTTTTTTTTTTTTGCACAACTGGGGGGTTGAGCCCAGGGGCATTCTACCTCCAAGCTACACCCCCAGCCCTATTTTTTTTTTATTCTTTATTTTGAAACAGGGTCTCACTAAGTGGCAGAGGGCCTCACTAAGTAGCCGAGGCTGGCCGTGAACCCAGATCCTCCTGTCTCAGCCTCCCAAGTACTGGGATTACAAGCATGCGCCACCATGCCCAGCTCATGCTGGAATTCTTAAAAACTCTCCTTCTGCCCATGCAGCTTCCTTGGGTTATGTTTGAGGATTCCTGGGGGAGGTTTCTTGTGTCCTTGCTTTTGGTGGGCTGCCTTGCCCGCCATGTTTCTTTTTTCTACTTTGGCCTCATCGTCCACCTTTGCAGCCTGACACACTCGCGAGGGTGCCACATGTGACCGCGACCCAGGCTCTGTCCCCTGATGTTCACACGGGGGCCAGCTCTGAAGGAAGAAGTCACCTCTCCCTGCTTTGGGATACACTCGGTGATCCCTGCTTCGGCGTGGCAGAGAGACTGTCCCAGGAGGACACAACCCCCTTCCCCGTGTTCCTCTCCTCTCTGAATTTCTCCAGCAACCATACACCTGGTTGTTGCTTCACACCTGTCTTTCTCTTTGGGGAACCAAAGCCCCTTGCTTTCCTCTTCATACCCAGCTGTTGCCCTCTTGCAATCCACTTAGGTAAAAGCATTTTTCCAGGGATTCCAGCCTCCCACTTCTTTCCCAGGGGTTACCAGCCTACAATATCAGACACGTGTGAGTTCTAGCTGGGCGTCAAGGTAGCATGCAGGAGTGTTTGATAGTATGGGTTCGGGTGGGAATGAGAAATGGTACAGTAGCTTTGGAACACAGTTTGGCAGTGTCTTAAAATGTTAAATATAAACACTCTACAACCCAGCAATTTCCCTCCTAGGAATCTACCCAAGAGAAATGAAAACATATGTTTGCACAAAGACACATCCATGAATATTCATACAAACTTTATTCGTAATAGCTCCAAAGGAGAAACAATCCAAATGTCAATCAATAAGCAAAGGGATAAACAAAATGTGGTATATCCATACAGTGGAATATAATTCAGCAATAAAAAAGGTTATAGACTACGAATGCCTGCTACGACATGGCTGACCCTCAAACACAGGATGCTAAGTGAAAGAAGCCAGGCGTATCCACTACATGCTGCATGATTCTGTTATGGATTGTCCAGAAAAGACGACTCTCTACAGACAGAAAGTAGATTGGTGGTTGCCTGTGGCTGGAAATGAGAATAAGGATTAATGGCAAAAGGGCATAAGGGAACTTTCTAAAACTGAAAGATGATAATGATTGAAATTCTATAAATTTACTAAAAATCCCAGAATTATAATAAGTGAATATTATGATAGATAGGTATACCATATCTTATTAAACCTTTTCTTTTTAAGATATGGGTTTTGGGGTCAGACTTTAATTTGAAATTCCATGCCATTGCTCACCCGCTAAGCCATCATGGGTTACCGAAGTGAATTCAGCCTCAGTTTTTTTGTTTTTGTTTCTTGTTTGTTTATTTGGGTACTGGGGCTTGAACCCAGGACCATTCTGCCTCTGAGCCATATCCCCAGCCCTCTTTATTTTATTTATTTATTTGTTTGTTTATTTATTATTTATTTATTTATTTTGTTTTTTGAAATAGGGTCTCACTAGGTTGCTAAGGCTGGCCTCAACCCTGTGATCCTCCTGTCTTAGCCTCTCAGGTTCTGGGATTACAGGTGTGTATTACCATGCCCGGCTGGACTCAGTTTTTTTATCCATAAAATGAACCTAAGTACTACTTCATAGGGTTGTCGTCAAGACCCAAATGGATTAACGTTTGAGAAGTGTTTAAGATCAAGGAACTACAATAAAGATTCAAATGTATTAAAAATTAACACTTCTATGCTTTGTGCTCACTATAAGTTCATTTCTATTCTTGTGGTCTTTCCTTGCTGCTAAAATATTCTTTGCATTACTAACGTGATGAGATGCACCACAGGAGTGTACAGCTAGTAGACTCATTGGCTTTCTTTTATCTTGGAGAGTGTTTCTGAATGTACACACGTCTGCGGATGGAAGGCGTCCGGGACTGGAGGAGACCCTGTGTTATGATCGCCTGCCTCGTGCGGTCCCCAGCGGGTCCTGTCCAACTCTACTTCAGTCTGTCTCCCTCCCTTCTCTGTGTTCACCACAACAGGTCTTCCAGTCTCCCTAGGCTCCCAGGCTCCTGCTTCCTATTTTTTTTTTTTTTTTGCAAAGCTTCTTCTCTTAGGGAAGCTCAGAAGGAGAGAGGAGGGGCGGGGTGTCCTCCTGGGGCTTCCCGCAGCCTCCCAATTAGAGGAGTTGTGGGGAGACTCCGGAGGAGGGCGGGCTGGGCTCCTGCCAGCAGGGTGGCTGCGAGTCTGGGGAGAGAGAAAATAGAGCGGAGAGAGGGAGCCCAACTTCCTAGGCAGCCCGTCTCACTCTGGGCATGGCAACCGCTTGTGCTGTCAGGAGGAATCAAGCTCATCTGCTGAGCGGGGCTGCCAGGGGCTGAGCAACTCCAGCCTTACAAGTTCCTGCTCCTCTGGGGCAGCTGAAAACGGCCTGGCTGGGGGTATGGCGCTCGGAGGCTGGGACGCGTTGAACTGAGGTCGAGCGCCAGGTCTCACATGATCTATCGGCATTTGACACCTCCCGGGCTGGCTTCCGTCCGTCCTCCACACACTTCACACCTGCACCTCACCCAGGCGTCCGCGTGCCCTGATTTCTCTGTTTCCATGTGTACTTTGCTCTCTTCCTCCCTTGCATATTATCCTTGGTCCCTGCACCCCAGCCCTTCTTCTTTCTTTGCAGATTAAGAACATAAACCCAAGAGAGCTCGAACCACTTGTTCAAGGTCACGCAGCTAATAAGCTGCAGCTCGGGAATTAGAACTCGGGCTACAATGATTCTAGAGTCCAAGTTCTTGGCCATTAAGCTCCACCACCTCCCAGATTTGGGTGTGAATTGTAGCCCCTGGGGTCACCCTGTATCATAACTGCATGTGGCACACCTGCCTCCCTTGTGCGAAGACTGTGTACTTCTCGTCTCTGTTTCTTCTGGGCCCAGCACACGTAGAGGGTTTAAATTCCGGAGCCAGACCCTGCCTCCTCCACTTCCTAGCTTGGTGGATCCGTGAGACTCAGGCAAAGCTTTCTGAGCCTCAGTTTCCCCGCTAGAGGATAATAACGCCCATCCAGGGTGTTTGCGAAGATTTGGTGATGTGTGTCCGGTGTTTGATGCGTACTAGATGTGCTAGCTATTTCTGTTTTCTCTTGGGTACTTAGTCCTGTTTATGCTCAGCAGATATAGTTCAGATAAGATGGACCTTAATCTCTAGCTCTAGAGAGAGCGCCCCGACCCTGGTTGGCCCGGCCTTTCAGAGTGCTGAATGACCCTGGTCATTGGGGTGATTCAGAGGTGGACATGTGACCTGGATGGGCCAATCCATGCCTTCTCTGGGACTTTGGCTAGAAATACCAGGAAGAGGTGCATCCCATTCTTCTGAGATGGTGGGAGCTCAGGGGCCTATAAACAGTGAACTGTTGTTGCCACCAAGTTTAATGATTTATCTTCCTCTGGAGAGCGTGATGTATAGTTTCGGTTATGCATAGAGAGAGATGATTATGTTTCTGAGGTGAATTATTGCACCTGTGAGGTTGGTCACAGAATGTCCTTAATGTCCCATGAGCAGGTGAGTGGCAGGAACAGAGGCTCATGGGAAGGAAGCCAGGGCTGCAGACAAATGCAGAACCGGAAGGGTCTCAGGTGGGAGTCGGCTCGGCTGTTCTGAGCAGCATCATGCTAGATGGGATCAATGAGCCTGTTTCCCTGGCCTGTGACAGGTACAGGATGATTCAGGGTGGTCATTTTGACCTGCTTGTCTTGACGCCAAAGACATTTGATTTTTATGAGCATGTGGGGATTCTGAAAATCAAATCATCATCATTTTTTTTTCTTTTGGAGTTACAAAGTGGTATGGGATTCAAACACAGACATCCGCTTTCAGTCTTCAGAGGTAGCCCAGACTCCGGCCTCCATCCTCATCTTCGCCCATCATTACCAGCCTCCTGCCTCAGCCTCTTCTCATGCTCAGGGTGGGCGGCAACCTCCCAAGGTGTTTGATATATGCATCATCTCAAAAGGGCTGAATAAGTCGGGCGTGGTGTTGCACACTTGAAACCCCAGTACTTGGGAGGCTGAGACCGGAGGCCAGCCTCAGCTACTTAGTGAGGCCTCTGCAACTTAATGAGACCCTGTTTCAACATAAAGAATTAAAAAATAGGGCTGGGGGTGTAGCTCAGAGGTAGAATGCCCCTGGTTCAATCCCAAGTACTGCAAAAAAAAAAAAGAGTTGAATATTTAATGACTTAAACATACCCCAACTTTATGGAAGTATTCTTTCCATAGCATGAAGTCCACCCATTTGAAGTCTACAGTGAAATTTTAGTAAATTCACTGACTTGTGCAATTATCAATACCATCTAATTTTAGAACATTTCCTTTATTTCAGTAAGATCCTTGTTCCTACCCCTGGCCTCAGACCACCACCCATCTTTTCTCTGTCTCCATAAATCAGTCCTTCCTGGATATTTTCAGTAAATGAAATCATACAGCATGTGGTCATTTAGGTCTGGTTTTGCCTTTGTTCAATATTTTTGAGCCTCACCTATATTGCAGCAGATATCCATACTTTCTTTTTATTTTATTTTTTTTTAGTATTATGGATTAAACCCAGAGACATTCTACCTCTCAGCTACATCCCCAGTCCTTTCTGTTGTTGTTTGGAAACACGGTCTCACTGAGTTGCTAAGGGTCTTGCTAAGTTGCTGAGGCTGGTCTCGAACCTGCGATCCTCCTGTCTCAGCCTCCCAAGTACTGGGATTATAGGCGTGTGCCACCATGCCCGGCTACTGTCAAATAATATTCCAGTATGTGGAGAGTCCACTCCATTTACCTACTAGTGAACATCTGGGCGCTTTCCATTTTGGGGATGTTGTGAGTAATGCTACCAAGAATATTCACATGCAAGTCTTTTTGTGGACATATGTTTTCATTTCTCTTGGGTAGATAACTATAAGTGGAATTGCAGGGTAACATTATAGTCAACGATCCAAGAGACTAATGGCTTGATTTTTGAACTGTGTCAACATGTCCTTCCAAGCCGGGCATGGTGGCACATGCCTGTAATCCCAGTACTTGGGAGGCTGAGACAGGAGGATCGCAGGTTCGCGGTCAGCCTCAGCAACTTAGTGAGGTCCTCTGAAACTTAGTGAGACCCTGTTTCCAAATGAAAAAAAAAAAAAGAAAAGGGCTGGGAGTGTAGCTCAGAGGTAGAATGCCCCTGGGTTCAATCCTCAGTATCACAAAAAGAAAAAAAAAGTTCCTTCTAGTCACATGGACAGGGTCATGTCTGAGCATCCTTCAAAGCTGGGAAGCTCTCTCTGCACAGGGCCACAGCTCAGAGCGTGGCGGGATGGTCACAACTTCCATGCCCAGCCATTGCTGGGGCGATCCCACCCCCAGTCCCTCCTCGGAGACCCCCCTTCCTGCCACAGCCTACTCCCCAGGGAAAGGGAACACAACACTCTTTCTGGCTGTCTGAACTTGGCTTTTTCTCCAGATGGGACTGGTGCCGTGGTAGTAAAAGCAGCTGCGATTTTCCCTGCTGAAAAGGGCTTTTCATGCAAGAGACAAAAAGATGAATGTTGTGGGAGAAAGGTGAACTTGGGGAGCTGGTGCGAAAAGAGCGTCATGTCTGCTCCTCCTTTCTCCAGGAGGCGTGAGCTGTGTTGAGAAGTGGCCCCCATTCAGCTTCAGCTTGGATCTATTTCAATACCCGAGAGCTCAGAGAAGGGAGACCTGAAAGTTCAGCAAGAACCCAAAGTGGCCAGAGACGCGGAAACAGCCTTCTGAGGGTCTGACAGGGCCGTGAGGCCAATGAGCCAGCCGAAGGGCCACGATGCGGCACAGCCCGCGACCGCAGAGCGACACATGGCCTCCTTCATCTTCTGGGGAGCTGGGGAACCGTCTGGGCTCAGACAGTACTGAATCGAACCTTTGTATATCCAAGAGACAAGGGATCCATTCACATTGGACAGATGTCAACATGATGGGGCCCCACAGTGGTAACTGATCTTCCCCTATTGGGCCCGAAGGTGTTAAAAGATATTTAGAGCTGGGTTTCCAAGACTTAAGTATGGCCTGTAAGCCATTCGGCCAATCAGACGTGCAGCACAAGTTCCTCCCTGGCTTAAGAAGGTGGACTCGGGCCTTAGACTGTCGAAGTCAAATCCTGGTTGCAGAAGATCATTGAGCAACTTACTTAGCTTCTCTGTGCCTTGGCTTCATTATCTGTAAAGTAGAAACAAAAATTTGTTTTGAGGCCGGGCCGTGGTGGCGCACGCTTGTAATCCTAGTACTTGGGAGGCTGAGACTGGAGGATCCGGGTTCGCGGCCAGCCTCAGCTACTTAGGGAGGCCCTCCGCAACTTCGTGAGACCCGGTTTCAAAATAAAGGATAAAAAATAGGGCCGGGGGTGTAGCTCGGAGGTAGAACGCCCCTGGGTTCAATCCCCGATACCGCAAAAAAAAAAAAATTTGTTTTGAGGATTCACTGGAATAGTCTATGTAGCACACAGCATGGCGCTGGTGCTGGATACATAGAAAGGTCTGAGAAAATGTGAATATCACTATTTTTTTAATTTATTTATTTGTTGGTACTAGAGGTTGAACCCAGAGGCATTCTACCTCCAAGCTACACCCCCAGCCCTACTTTATTGTTTTATTTTGAAACTAAGTTGCTGAGGGATCTTGCTAAATTGCTGAGGCTGATTTCCAACCTGCAATCTTCCTGTCTCAGCCTTCCAAGTACTGGGATTACAGGTGTGCACCACCATGCCTGGCTTAAATTTGTTTTTTATTACTAAGGAAATTTTTTTTTAAAAAAATTTAAGCCTCTATTCTATCAGATGAGTGAAATTTGAATCTTGGTCTATACCAGGTAACCCCAGGCAATTCAGTATTACCTCTCCCCAAAGATTTTGGCTGTATAAATGTGTGGTAGGACTGGATCAAAAGGAGAAGGGGGGACAATGATTGTCCCAGGCTTGGTGAGGGGCATCCGGTCTTCAGTTATCATCTGTTGAGGCTGACTTCCATGGAAGTTCATTTCCCCTTGAATTTGTGGATGAAAGAATTGAGGCCCAGAGAGATTAGGAAACTTGTCTAAAGACACACAGGAAAAGAAGGAGATTCAGGAGTGAAAACCAGGTCTGTGTGAGCTCAGGGCCTTTGTTCTTCCACAATCGTCTCCTAAAGATGACCTCGCAGGGCGTTCCGCTGAAGCCCAGATGGTCACACCATTACAAAACAAACGGGTGGATTTTGTTTTTAAGGGAGTGGACTGTGTTTATCCCATGGTTAGTCAGAGAGTCAGATGCCAAATGAAACTTCAGATCTCGCTAAGTTTGGAAAGCAATCTGGTGTTTTGGTTCATCAGAGAGATTAAATGCATATTTGTTGAAGGAAGGAGAGAAAGAGAAGAAGAGAAAAAGTGGAAGAGGGAAGAAAGCAAGAAAAAAATGAAAGAAGATAGGAGGGGGAACAAGAAAGGAGAGAGGGAAGGAGGGAAGAAGGAAGGGAGAGGTTTTGATTTTCACTTGTTAGCCATTCATTCGAGGTGTATTCATCTTAGGGGGCTTTACCAGGGTTTTGTCTTAGAGTCCTCCAGGAATCGTTCTAGGGCTCCACCCCACACCTAGCGAGTCGGAATCCCTGGAGTCAGTCCTGGGCAAATAAACACGGTGATTCTATATATCGTCCCTCTCACCGAAGACTGTGCATTGGTCAGATTTTTTGAAAAGTAAGTTTAAGATCCATACAGGCCTAACACACGATGGCTCTGGTTGCGGGTCTGAGTGGGTTGTGCCTTTGTCTCTTATTCGGATGCTTCCCAGCGCCCTCCACGTTGGGACGAGGTGCTCTGTGACGCTTTGCAAGATGGCTAAGACACATCCCCCGTTCTTGGCTCCAGCTCACCTTGGTGATGGTCAAAGCATGGGTGTGGCGGACACTTTCCCTTTAACTAATCCCTTTGGGACTGGGACTGGGGTCTTTCCCTTCACCTTCATCAGCTCCCTGACAGTAGACAGAAGATGCATCTGAATGCATCTTGCCAGATTTCATTTCTCAATTGACCTACACAACAAGTCTTTCCATTGGTTGGAGCGATGACGGTGGCTCTCCCAGGGAACAATGATAGAGTACCTGCTGAGTGTTTGGTAAGAGGACTCTCCCAGCTGGCCAGGCTGTGATTAGAGAGATTCTGGATTCCAGGCAGTGCCCATCCTGACCAAGCCTGGTGGCTGTTGCCCGATCTGCACATCCCTCCCTCCAGGGTAGGAGAGGCCCGTCTCTGTTTGGCGTACCACCTCTGAATTCGTCGGCAGCCTTCCTCAAGACTTGGCACTCTTTGGGCAGGAATAGCCATGGGAGCCCAGGGAAAATTGTCCTGCTTGAGAGGCTCATTATTCTGTCCGGTACAAAGGAATTTGGACAGGGAGGTCAGAGTTAATGTGCTTAATATTCAGTTGCTACAGGGACCGGGCCAAGGAAGAGAATGTCCTAAAAATGACTAGGCTCATTTGTTGGCCTTCTCTGGCTGTGTTCTTGGAACCTACGCAGGAGGAAGGGCTGAGCACAAAAGAAACTGGGAAAAGGCCCAGGCCCGTGTTTGAGGGAGGAAAACAGTTTTGTGGTTACAGTCAAGAGGTCATTTAATCTGATTCCCAGTCAATGTGGGCCTCTTCCTGG
Source organism: Glis glis (assembly GCA_004027185.1). NCBI lineage: Eukaryota > Metazoa > Chordata > Mammalia > Rodentia > Gliridae > Glis > Glis glis. Next base: position 12,620 of record PVJS01019657.1, read on the forward strand.
CAGGGATCACTGGTTTAGTCATTCATTCATTCATTCATTCATTCATTCATTCAGCAACGCATGCTGAGGACACGCTGTACACCTGGACTGGTGCCTGGACATGCTGGAGGTTACTCACTTGTGTTGGTTAAAATATTCCTGGAAATAAATGACTGTGGTTCTGCCAGCAAAGGGACTTAACAAGTAGCAAAGTCATAATGGTAACATTTCCCCACTCCTCATTTTCTTCCTTTTTCTTTTTTGTGGTGCTGGGGATCGAACCCAGGGGCGTTCTACCTCCAAGCTACACCCCCAGCCCTATTTTTTATTCTTTATTTTGAAACAGGGTGTCACTAAGTTGCGGAGGGCCTAAGTAGCTGAGGATGGCCGCGAACTTGGGATTACAAGTGTGTGCCACCACACCTGGCTTCCATTTTCTTCTTAAATTATGACTTTTGACTTTGAGGGAAATAAGAATAATATAGAAAATATAAAGAACTAGATAATAGTCACCCGGGTTTGTGGTATCCGGAATTGACAATTGTTAGCGTTTTGTCCTATGTCTTCAAATTGTGTTGTTTTAAGATAAGAAGAAATATGTTAAGCCGGGCGTGGTGGCTCATGCTTGTAATCCCAGTACTTTGGGAGGCGGAGACTGGAGGATCCGGGTTGGCGGCCAGCCTCAGCTCCCTCTCTCTCTCTCTCTCTCTCTCTCTCTCTCTCTCTCTCCACACCTAGTGAGGCCCTCCGCAACTTCGTGAGACCCGGTTTCAAAATAAAGCATAAAAAATAGGGCCAGGGGTGTAGCTCTGAGGTAGAACGCCCCTGGGTTCCATCCCCGGTACCGCAAAAAAAAAAAAAAGAAGAAGAAATGTGTTCTAATGTTTGTTTATCCTTTCCTGGCGCCATCGATACCCCTCCTTGTCTCAACCCAGTGATTAGAGTCATGAATTTCATGTTTCCTTCTTGTGCTTAATTTCTCATCTCTTTTAACGTTTGCATATAGATTTATGTTTCAGTAAACAATGTATAGTAATTTCATGCGTTTTAATTTATGTAAAGTTCATCATATTTTACATTTCATTCTGCATCTTATTTGTTTTTCCATTCCACATGAGGCTTTGGGGCCTGATGCAAGTTGAAATCTAGCAAAACATCACATCTAGCTCCGTTCAACCATCCCTCCATTTCTCCATCTCTCCATTCCTCCATCCATCCATCATCCATCCATCCATCCATCATCCATCCATCCATCCATCCATCCATCATCTATCCATCCATCCATCATCCATCCATCCATCATCCATCCATCCATCCATCCATCCATCCATCATCCATCCATCCATCATCCATCCATCCATCCATCCATCCATCACCCATCCATCTATCCATCCATCCATCCATCCATCACCCATCCATCTATCCATCCATCCATCCATCCATCCTCCCTTTATATCATAATCCTCCTAATCACTGTCAACATCATCATATATGTATCTATTTTATCTTTCTGGCTACCTATTTTGTTTCTCTCCTATTACACTCACTCATTCATACATTCAATTCTCTTGTCTGGCTCCTGTAGCAGGAGCAATACTGAATATTTTAACACCAGATACACCCCAGGCACCAAATAATAAAAATGTGTGACAGTCTTGTCAAACGAACCTGGTCATGAATAACCAGTAAACCCATCATTCCAGGTCATACCAAATGACCAGCAGCCTTACCTGTAAGTGTTTCAGTTTGCAAACCCCGCACTAACTGTCCTTGTAATTCCTTCCAATGCTGACGTTCTTATGAACAAAGCCTTCTGACTCTCCCCCTCTGACTACCCATAGTCTTCCCTCCTCTCTGCTTGCAGAAATCTAGGCCAAGTTCAAATACCACTTCTGGCCTGGACGACTCTGGGATCTCTGGGACATATTTTAATTTTAATTCTCCACCTTCCCTTATAATTGGGATTATATCTGCAGAGTTATTCATGGGGTGAATTCATCACTAGACTCTGACCTTCCTGATGCTGGGACTGAACTTTCCTTGCTAATCGCTCTGACCTTATTTTATATCCATCCCGCACTCAAACCAGCATATTAGCCAATACCTGTGGTATTTCACAAACCATGTTAGGTGAGCCGAGAATTAATGGTGGGATCTACCTGGTGTGCAGGCATTGGGGGAGTGTTTGGGCACATGAAGGTGTCAGGTCTTGGGCTCTCAGTCACAGGGACTTCTAACAGTCCTTGGCTCTGAGAGAGCTTGTCATTGCACCGCGGTTTATGTGCGGCAGTGACATTGCTGAAGGTCTGTGGGAGGAGCTGACGTTTTGGATGTGAAAGTGCTTTGAGAAGGCGAGGCAGAGGTGTGGCGGGAGAGCCAGGCAGTGCAGAGCAGTGGGCAGAACAGCTTGGAAATCGGTGCTCACTTCTGTGAGCCTGTGACTAAGAACCATGTTGGATGCCACCATCTCTGGCACATGGCAGGTGCTCAGTAAGTACTGCGCGCATGAATGGAGCTGGACGGCCTTGTGTTCGAATCCCGGATCTGACACTTGCTACCACCTGAGAGACTTAACACATTCCTGGACTGAGTCCCCGTTTCTATCTGAAAAATGGTGAAGATAACGTCTGTGCTTCAGGATTTTATAGACGTACAGAGCTTAACACAATTACTGGCACATAGTGGGCACACCATAAATGTGTGCAGATTCGGGCCCTTGTGTATATGTTAGGGACAAACACCCAAGAGACAGGTGTAGTTATTTGCCCAATACTAGGGATATTTTTAAATTTGTTTACCACCCTCTGGGTTTTAGTTTCTGCAACTGTAAAATGGGCCTCAATACAGCAGAATTTTTGCTGTGTAACACCTACTTTGAGTGGTGCAGTGGGCTGAAGGGTAACCCTCAAGAAAGGCCCTATGCTGGGCATGGTGGCGCACGCTTGTAATCCCAGTACCTGGGAGGCTGAGACAGGAGGTTCCCAGGTTCAAGGCCAGCCTTGGCAACTTAGTGAGAACTTGTTTCAAAATAAAAAAAAATAAAAGGGACTAGTGATGTTGCTCAATGGAAGAGTGCCCTGGGTTCAATTCCCAATACTATGTACACACACACACACACACACACACACACACACACACACCAAGCGCCCTAATCCTAGAACCTGCGAATGTCACTATTCAAGAAAAGTAATCTTGCAAATGTGATCAAGATAAGGTTCTTGAAACAAGGAGCTCATTCTGGATTCCCGGCAAGCCCTAAATCCAGAAGCAAGTGTCCTCATCAGAGGCACAGAGGAGAGATAGACCAAGGAGAGCAGGGAGCAGTGTGACCTTGGGCAGCGTTCCCGGAATCTGGAAGAAACAAGGAATCAATTCTCCCAGAGAACTTGGGGAGGACCGTGGGCCTCCTGGCCTCTTGACTTCAGCCTTCTGGCTCCAAAACTGGGAGAATAACATTCTGCTGTTTTCAGTCACCCAGTGTGTGGTCATTTGTTACAGCCGCCACAGGGCACTAATACCGTCAAGTTATGCAAGAACCTTTTGCACATCGTGGGAGCTTCCTGCAGTGCTCTGGAGAAGCTCACAGTCTTGGGCTGGAAGATAACACATTAACCAACAGTCATACACTAGAGCAGGCTAAGGTGGTGACAGAGGGGGCCACGGGATGGGTAGGGAATCACAGGGAGGTGTGTGTGTGTGAGAGAGAGAGGGAGGGAGCTTGTGTCGGCCGAGCTCCAAAGATCAAGGAGGCAGACAAGGAAGAGGGAAGAGTGCTCTGGTGGAGAGTCACATGCACAGAGGTATGAGACAGCAAGAACAGGCCATCGTTCTTGTCTCCCTAACTCATGGGAAGGTCAGAGAGCCAGCCACCTAGAACCTTGCTCCTCAAAAGCTGAGGTGCACAGGGGTCACCTGGGGGATTTCGTTACAGTGAAGGAAATCAGATTCCAGCTCAGTTCGTCTGGGGCGGTCTGGCGATGCGGCGTTTCTTACCGGTGCCCGAGGGATGCTGGTCTGTCCACACTTGGAGGAGCAAGGGCTGGATGCACTGAGGTCTGCAGCACATTTGAGCCTCCCCTGGAAAGAGCCAGGAGGCCCCTGATTGGCAGCTCTGAAACCCTACGCAGGTGAAAGGGAGGTGCTTGCTCAAGGTCACACAGGCTCAAACAGGACCATTGATTTTAGAACCCGAGTTTTCTGACATTGAATACACTCTTCTTTGAAATAACTCACGCAGTTTTATTAAGGTATACAAGGACAGGCTAGATTTTGATTTCTGATCCAGTAACAGAGTTCTTTTTTCTTTTTTTATACCTTTATTGGTGCATTGTAGTTATACATCTTGGTGAGGTGCAAAGTCATACAAACATGCACACAGGTCTTGGTGCGATTCCCTTCGGGTCCTGCCCTGCTACCTGCCCTTCCCTGCACATAGCAGCAACAGTGGCGGTGATATCTGCACACACGGGCACAGCATACATCACATACGTCACACATACACCACTGGATGTAATGTGCATGTTTATTATCAATTAGCAATAACATTCACCATTTATAACAGATACAATTATTAAACTATCATCAAATAATTATTATTATTTGTCATCAGTAAGTTAATTCTGTGTTTGTTTTTGGTACCGGGGATTGAACACGGAAGTATTCTACCTCTGAGCTACACACCTAGCCCTTTTTATTTTTTTAATTTGAAACACGGTCTCACTAAGTTGCTGGGGCTGGCCTTGAACCTGCTATCTCCTGGGATCTTCCTGTCTTGGCCTCCCGAGTCCTGGAATTACAGGTGTGCTCCAGCACACGGTGCTAAGTTAATTCATTTAAGCTATCTGTCTTTGTAGTCTCCCCAAAGGCATGGACAGCAATCCCTCTGTTTGCTGTTTCCTTCATGGGAGTTAGCCTTGCTTCCAGGCTGTACCCACAAGAGCTTTCCCCGGATCAGAGCCCTGGAGGACAGTAGCATAGGCCTCATAGTTACCTCGAGCCAAGCATGCTACTGAGTACTTGGCTAACTAGTTACACAGACAAGTACTGGACATTGAAACGGAGCTAACATTTGTCCTTGCCCTTGAGGGCTCCATGAGCTTTAAGCCACCGTGGAAGCCCACCTCCAACTGCAGCAACAGCTAAGAGGTATCTTTTTTGGAAAAGGGATGGTGGATGAGCTCAGAAACAGGGCACAGGACTCCAGAAATGATGGGGACAGGACAGAGAGACATAGGGGGATGAGGACAGTGTGGTCTTTGAGGACAGGTGGGAAGGGGGTGATGATAGCCGGTATAGCCTTAAAGATGGCAAGACTGCAGTCACGAAAGGGGACAGGCAGGTGTGGCATATCTGCAAGTAGCACCAAGTACGTTTAAAGGAAGGAAGGGAAATCTGGGCATGGTGGCGCATGCCTGTAATTCCAGGACTTGGGAGGCTGAGGCAGGAGGATCACAGGTTTGCAGCAGCCTCCGCAACTTAGCGAGGCCCTCCGCAACTCAGTGAGACCCTATTCCGAAATGAAAAATAAAAATAGGGCTGGGAGGGTAGATCAGAGGCAGAATGTCCCTGTGTTCAATCTCCAGTAACACACACACACACACACACACACACACACACACACACACACACAAGGGTGTGGATATGCAATTAGATTTATAAATATTTCTTATCTTCGGCCAGGCTAGTTTGAATGCAAAGCTACTCCCACCTGTCCAGGAACTCTCCTGGCACTGTCTACAGCAATGCGGCGAGAGCTGATAAATTCCATTCGAGAGCTGTGGAGCCCTTTGGCCTATCTGCACGGACCTGCTCCTGGGGGGCCTGTAAACAGGGGATTGGACATCACACAGCTGTTGCTTCCCCGTGACTCGAGATGAAGTCGGTGGCCCCTGTGCTCCACCAGAGTGCATGGAGACATCCTGTTCCCAGTGCCCCCAAGCCTCCCCCTGGTAGAATGTAGGGTGGAGAGTACCGGGGACAGGGGAAAACATATTTTTTACACATAAATATTTATGTCAAATCAGCTCTGCTAAGAAGGTGGCAAAACAAGGCGTGAAAACACAATGAGACAGAGCAGCCTGACTCTTTGCAAATATTTATGGGAGAGGAAAATGTGGAGAGAGAAATAGCCCTGAAAGGTGGGCAAAGGAGGAAAGAGAAACACGGAAACACGCAGGATGCCCGGGCTGCGGGCGGTCTTAGAGGAAGGAGGGGCAGAGGGTGCGGCTGATCAGAAATGATGCTGTTAGGGAGGGAAGGAGATTGACATATCTTATTTGTGTTTTTAATTAATTAATGTGTGTGTGTATTACTGGGGATTGAGCCCAGGGACATTCTACCTCTAAGCTTTACCCCCAGACTTCCTTTCTTTCCTTTTTTTTCTTTCTTTATCTTTTTCTTTCTTTACTTTTTGTTTTGAAACAATGTCTTGCTAGGTTGCCGAGAGAGTCTCACTAAGTTGCTGAGGCTGTCCTTGAACCTGTCAACCTTCTGTCTCAGCCACCTGAGTACTGGGATTATAGGCATGCAGCACCATGCCTGGCTTATTTGTGTTTTAAACGTCTATAGGACAGTCAATTTGCTAAGCACATGGAATTCTTTGATAGGCATTAATACCCCGTTTTTTACAGATGGTCAAAGAGATTAAGGGATTTCTTTTTTTTTTTTTTTGCGGTACCGGGGATTGAACCCGGGGGCGTTCTACCTCCGCACTACACCCCCGGCCCTATTTTTATACTTTATTTTGAAACCGGGTCTCATGAGGTTGCGGAGGGCCTCACTAAGTAGAGAGAGAGAGAGAGAGAGAGAGAGCTGAGGCTGGCCGCGAACCCGGATCCTCTGGTCTCCGCCTCCCAAAGTACTGGGATTACAAGCGTACACCACCACGCCCGGCTAGATTAAGGAATTTCTTTAAGTCACTCAGCTCAGGGAGAGAGCTGGGATACTTCACATTAGCTTGTCTTCAGTTCCAGAAATTTTCCTACCTCCATATTGTAGTTGTCTGGCCCAGTTCTGGCCAAAGAGTAGAGCAATGGGTAGTTAAGATGATCTGTCTGTGTGTTATTAATCTGTGCACTTCCTATAATGATTGTACATCACTCTTTCAACCACAAACATAAACATTCGAAGTATTAACACAAAATCTCCAGTAGATGGTCTTATATATGATGAATTATGTCTAATACGCCCTGTTTAGCATAAGCAGTGTCTACAAGCATCCACACCTAAGCGTGTCACTATCCATCTTGTGGGGTGGGGGCGGGGAAGGGAAATGGGCAACCTGAATGTTTCATTTTTTCTTTCTTTTTTTTTTGCGGTACTGGGGATTGAACGCAGGGGCGTTCTACCTCCGCGCTACACCCCCAGCCCTATTTTTTATACTTTATTTTGAAACCGGTCTCACGAAGTTGCAGAGGGTCTCACTAAGTAGAGAGAGAGAGAGAGAGCGCTGAGGCTGGCCGTGAACCCGGATCCTCTGGTCTCTGCCTCCCAAAGTACTGGGATTACAAGCGTGCACCACCACGCCCGGCTCATTTTTTCTTTCTTTTTTGGAGGGGTACTGGCGGTTGAACCCAGGGACATTGTACTTCTGAACTACACTTCTAGCCCTTTTTTTCTCTTTTAGTTTTTTTTTTATTTTTAATTTTGAAACAGGGTCTCACTAAGTTGCACAGAGCCTCACTAAGTAGCTGAGGTTGGCCGTGAACCGGTGATCCTCCTATCTCAGCCTCCCAAGTACTGGTATTACAAGCATGCATCACCACACCTGGCTCTCTTTTAGTTTTTTTTAAAAAATATTATTTGGTACATTGTATTTTACATCATATTGGGGTATAGAGTGACAAAAAAATACATGCACACAACTCTTGGTGCCCTTTGAAACAGGGTCTTGCTAGGTTGCTGAGAATCTCGCTAAGTTGCTGAGGCTGGTCTTGAACCTGCGATCCTCCTGTCTCAACCTCCCAAGTACTGGGATTACAGGTGTGCACCACCACGCCTGGCTTTCATTTTGTCCATTTCTGTTCCGAAATTTTTTCACAACACGTATTCTTGCTTTGATAACAGATTACAGCATTAAACACACACACATACATAGATTGCAGATCTTGTATGGCAGGAATATTCATTATTCCTCACTCTCAGCCTCAGTTTCCTCTTTGGTAAAATGGTGACGATGACAATCCTGTTTGATGAGATTATCTGAGGATTGAGTGAGAGAGTACAGGTGAAATATTTACCATGGTGCCCAGTGCACTGGAGGCTCTCACTCCATGCATGATACTATTGAGTTTATTAACAGATAGCTCATTGCAGAAGTCCATTAGTTGAAGGTGCGTGGGTCTAGCTCACACCTTTCCCACAATAGGAGCATAATGCTTTTGTTGTTGTTGCTGCATAAATGAAAACTCTGGGGCTGACCTTGGCTTTGGGAGCAGAAATTAGGCCTGTGCTCAGCTCAGCTATAAGTGCTTTACCAGCCTTTGCCCAACTGTGTTGTTTCTCAGCCAAAGGTCCCCTAAAGGCCCTCTCCTACTGTCCCCTTAGCGCATGGACATTTGCCGCCAAGCCACCAACAATTGTTCCTGTCTTTGGCGAGAGCATTTATTGTCAGAGTGATGTAAGAGTCTCAGCCTTCCTAAGTGCTGTAGAGAATGGACCAGAAAAATTTGTGTACTATAGGAAACCAGCCAGGCCACGGTGGTGTAAAAGACAGAGATGCTCCTAAGATGTTTGAATGTTTTCTCAAAAAAAAAAAAAAGTTGGAAAAGAAACAAGTACAAAATGTCAATGGAAGTGTTTACTTCATTAATTATGTAAAATTATCAATGCCAATCTCGATATCATGTATGGGGAAGGGGAGGGAGCTGGGGCGGGGGGAAGCTCACCAAGTGCTCCTATGCCCCTATCACTCTGAACTACATTTTGATGTGAGACTTCAATGCACCAGTAAGAGTCTATTTAAAAAAAGAAATGTGTAGAGTGTCACATGGATTTGAAGGTTTGTTCTATAGTCCAACCCCCATTGTCTTTAAGGAGAAAATCAGTGGGCATAATTATTGGGTGTTGAGATGGAAAGGGGAGAAGATGCTGGCACCACTGTGCTGGGTGTTGCGTCCGATGCACCATGCATTATTTCCCTTTTTAATTTCCCAACCATAGCGCAGGGAGGATGTTATAATTATGTCTGTCTTACACATGAAGAAGCCAACACACCTCAGGTCATGGGACTTAAATAAACATAAGAAAACTAGGGTTTCTGAATGAGGATATCTGTCTAGATCCAGATCTTCAGGAGGGTGTGTGGAGGATAGAAGAAGAGAGGCATGATCGTAAATGGATCCATTAGAATATGGTCAATTTGATTTTCCGCTCTCCTGGGAAGTGGGGCAGGTAAGACGAGACTTTGTGATTCCGAAAGGACAAAATCATCCATTTATCCAGGAGCTGTGATTGGCTTGGGCCCGGGATGGCAGATAGATTAAATCTTGAGTGCCTAATCTGATCCATTAGGAGTCGCTGCTTGGTGGGAGATTGATGGATGGTGCCGGTTAGGGATGTGGGATGGAGATTGTGGTCCAGTTGCTGTGCCCTTGATTCCGACTCCAAAGCAGAGAAAGGCTGTTCTAAGCGACACAGAAAGAAGTACTGGGTGGAATGGCACAGGTTAGGGGAGGGGTGCACGATACCCCTGTGTGGGAAAACCTGTGAGGTAGATTTTGAACACAGCCCTTGAGCAGATGCTGGGACTCCCATGAGGGTAAGCCAAGGCCTCGTTTGGGGTATTAACAGGGGATAACCAACTTACAATTCTTCAACTGCCTGCAAGGGAAGCTCTCTGGACAAGAGAAGACTGTAGGAAAAAATACAGGGAGTAAGCTCTTCCTGTAAAAAGGTGGTTGAGAGCAATGGGACTCTTGGAGCTAGAAAGGACCACATTTTTTTTTATACTGGGGATTGAACCCAGGGTCTTTCTACCTCTGAGCTGCACCCCCTGCCCTATTTTATTTTTTATTTTGAAACAGGGTCTTGCTAAGTTGCTGAGGGTCTTACTAAGTTGCTGAGGTTGGCTGCAAACCTGCAATTCTCCTGTCTCAGCCTCCTAAATACTGGGATTACAGGGCGTGCACCACCATGCCCGGCTCGGGGACACATTTTAAATCCTGGCTCCATCATGTGTGAGCTGTGGGAATTGAGGCCTTTACCTCTGTATTCTTACCCCCAAAATGTGAAGACCGCTCCTAACGCTTGGTGTTATTATAGGATGCTCTGAGAAAACCTCGTTGAAGTGTGTTGTGTATAGCAATTCCTCCACCTGCGATTATTCTCTTTCCACCCACCCCACTGTGCTCTGTACCTGGACACTCTCCCCTGGGGAGGAAAGGCCTAACTGGGAGACACCAAGTCCCCATCAGACTGAGCCTGGCCCTGGTGTACAGGTGTCGCCAATGCCCCTTTCCCATGGCTGAACTTCAGGGCCCTGTTACTATTAATGGAAACCCTGTTCCTAATCCCCGTCCTGCTGTGCAGTCAATTTACCTCTTAATGCCTAGCAGAGGCAGCACGCAGAAAGATTGACAACATTGTTCACACTGTTTAAAGGTTCCACCTTGTGTTGAAAATTGTCTAAATGGAGGGATAATGAACAATCGCCAAATCGGAGCTTTCCCAAGCCGCGAGGAGAGAAAGGCTTTGGAGAGAGGTTGCCACCTGGCCAAAGTTGTTAGCCGGGATGGGGGGGGGGAGAGAGAGGTAGTGCCAGGTCCCCACGCCCAAGCGCGACTGGATCTCTTACAGCACGGAGCCTCTGAGGCCTTTCACGATTAGCAGCTTACCTGGTTGTTTTCCAGGGAATGGTGGGGATAAGACAAGGGCGACTCAGCTTGGACTCTCAGCCCAGGATGGGCTAATAAAGCGGTGAACCCATTAGGGCCCACCATAATCTGAACTAACTTGACATGAGGATTCACCATTGATTTCCTGACAGCGACTTTCCCAATGGGATGGGGTATCCAGAGTGGAAGGTCTGTGTCTTAGATCCCGGCTCTCTCTTTTTTTTATTTTTTATTTTTTGTGGTACTGGGGATTGAACCCAAGGGGTATTCTACCTTTGAGCTACATCCTTAGCCATTTTTATTTTTTGTTTTTGAAACAGGGTCTCACTAGGTTGCAGAGTCTTGCTAATTGCTTAGGCTGGTCTCAAACCTGCAATCCCCCATCTCAGCCTCCCAAGTTCTGGGATTATAGGCATTCGCTGCCACGCCCGGCTCTGGCTCTCTGTCTTATGTGTGATGTGTCTTTGGGTACATGGCTTCTCTTCTCTGAGTCTCCACTTCTTTCCTAGTTAATGAGAAACGATGATGGTGACCTCACAGGCCATGGTGATGACTTCTAGTCATGATATTTAGAAACCATACTTATCCTTTACCACGCTCTTATTTTATGGTGGATGAGACACTGTGCTGGTTTCTATTTTGAGCAGCAATCCTGCAATCTAGGTATTTTTGTTTATTCTTATAAAAATGAAACGTCAAGCCTCATAGAGTTCAGGCTTTTCATCCAAGACCCCACAGTTAGGAACTTTCATTCCCCTACGCAACACTTTTTTGACCTGCAAGTGACCAGCACAAGAACAAAATAGGTACTCAAGAAATACAATTGACTATTTGTTTATTGCTCATTAATTGGCTCACACAAATACCGAGCATTGATCAACTCTGAGGCTAATGTCAGCTATTAGCTGGTTGATGTCTGACATTACCTGGCTGTTGGCCATGACCTGAAACAGAGCTGTCAGAGAGCCAACTGTCTTCTTTTCTCTTAACAATGATCATGGCTGTCTCAGAAACGGCCATCAACATTTGAAATTGGCAGGAGGTAAGAAGGGGTCCGACTTTATGACATATTCTAGCTGGTGGCAAACCCTGGGGCATCTTACAGCACCAGGTGGGAACTCAGTCCATAGAGGCTGGCAGAGCCTTGGCAGCCCCGCGTGTGGGTGGTGACATCTACACATCTTCAGCTGGGACAGTCTGGGCATGATGCAGAGACCACCTTGAGAAGGGAGCCTTCCCTGGGGTGTTCCCCCAAGGTCTCCCTGCCCCCCTCTTTGTCCCTCTACCTCAGTGCTCGCCTCAATGCTGGGGTTTGCCCTCCTCCCCCACCTGAGAATAAGTTCCTCGAGGATAGATCTGATGTCTCTTGATCTGCACGTTCCCAAAGGACAGGAAATGAGTAGGGACTTAGTCAATGCGGAGAGCAGGAGAAAGAGAGAGGGACAGAGGGAGAGGGATAGAGGGACAGAGGGACAGAAGCACTGTTGGAAGGAGAAAGAGAAACAAGGAAAGGAGGGGAGAAAGAGAGAAGACATTGGAGGAATAAAAGAAGAAAAGTAAAGAGAAAGGGCAGTTAGAAGGGAGAGCAGGGGGAAAGGGGAAGGTGAGGCAACCCCGGAGGGTCTCCCTTCGACTCTTGTTCAAGCTGTGAATGTGACCTGTTTCCTAGGAAACCAGACTGCAGGGGGAGCTTAGAGTTGTGTTTCAGAAGACCCGACACTCTCGGTCCCCTTGTCTGTAGAACGGGCTTAACTACATCTGTCTCACATTATTGTCGTGGGCGTTAAACCCCATAATCATCACAGAGTCTTGACGCATGGGAAGCCGAAGCCCAGATGTGGCTCTCTGGAGGGAAGGAAGGGCTGCCTGGGAGAGCCCGCCTCGGAGGCTGACCCGCTAGCCTCTCCTGTTCTAAGGGTCGTGGTTGTTCAATTCTTTTATCAGATGATTTTCTCTGGCTTAGCAGGCCCGGGTCTGTGAACAGGACCTTTCCCGGGGTGCACACAGATTGTGCTATTTTGAGTTCTACATCATTAAGATAATTAGGTGCCCAGACAAGGTTTTTAAATACGATTAAAGGTCCGGTGCACGCTGGCTGGCCCTGGTGGCAGAGTCATTTGGGGACCCAGCCTGTGCTGGCTATTGATGTTCTGAGCCCAGAACAGATGACTCTCCTGGGCAAAGGAAGGGAAGGGAGGTGACATATCCCTTGCGCCCCTTCTAAGTGCCAGGCGTTCTGTGGGGACTTCTACATGCATTGTCTAATTCCATTTCTTCCCCCTGAGAAGCTCAGTGGGTGAGCGTTGTTGTGCCTTATTACAGATGAAGAGTCGGTGGTGGAAAGATGATAAAGGTGTGTGCTTTCAGGAAGCTCCACTGGCGAGGTGGCTCTCAGCACCTGTTGGTTCCTTTCTAAGCCTGAATGTTCTGACTTGTCATAACGACAATAACTCCATGTAAGATTATTTTTTTTAAAAAAGTATCGTGAATGAGATAGGGCACTGAGCACCCTCATCCCAGTGCTGGGAAGCTTGAAGGAACTTGGTGCTAGCTGACATCTGTATTCATTCCCAGATTATTCGAAAGTTTAGGCTTGGTTCTGTGACTGTGAGCCCGGCTTATGTTCCACTGGAAACAGGCACGGATCCCGCAGGGGCATGGCGTCTGAGAGCTTCTTGTGTTCAAGACATGAGCTCTTTCGGTTCTTGCCCTGCCACGAGGACCCAGCAGTGCAGGGTCTGTGGCTGTGTGTGTACCCAGGATGCTGTGACAGCTTGGTGTCCTCACGTCTGTGTATGTGTTTTGTATCCATTCATACATAAAGCCACCTCTGTGATGTTAGTAAAAATTTATACCTGACCCAGGCATGGTGGCTCACGCCTGTAATCCCAGTACCTGGGAGGCTGAGACTGGAGGGTTGCAGGTTCGAGGGCAGTCTCAGCAACTTCGCAAGGCTCTCAGCAACTTAACGAGACCCTGTTTCAAAAAAAGAAAAATAGGAGGCTAGGCATGGTGGCGCACGCTTGTAATCCCAGTACTTGGGAGGCTGAGACCGGAGGATCTGGGTTCGCAGCCAGCCTCAGATACTTAGTGAGGCCCTCCACAACTTCGTGAGACCCAGTTTCAAAATGAAGTATAAAAAATAGGGCCAGGGGTATAGCTCGGAGGTAGAACGCCCCTGGGTTCAATCCCCGGTACCGCAAAAAAAAAAAAAAATAGGGCTGGGGGTGTAACTTGAAGGTAGAATGCCCCTGGGTTCAATCTCCAGTACCAAAAACCAAAAAAAAAAAACCAAAAAATTATACTTGGACAGAACTTTGCTGTTTGCGGAAGTGCAGTTTTGTATATGTGCATTGATCTCATCTTTCCAATGACTATAGGTCATTGATTATCATCTATATTGCTGTCCCCTGCTTGCTAATATTTTTGCCTTCAAATATTTCTGAGAATCTTTATGTAAGACACTGATTCAGACAGAGGAGTGACTATAGGGACAGTTCTTGTTTTCACAACGCTTCCATTCCAGCGGCGGTAAGTGTAGGGAGGAAAAATAAGATAACTTTATGAATAATTTAGGACTATGAAGAAGAAAAAGAACCTTGAACACTCAGTGAATTCATACCATTGGCCTGCCTTCCTCCCTCCCTCCCTCCCTCCCTCTCCTCCTTCCTTTCCTTCCTCCCTCCCTCCCTCCCTTCCTTCATTCCTTCCTTCCCATACTAGGGATTGAACCCAGGGGTGCTCTACTACCGAGCTACATCCCCAGATATTTTTTTTTATTTTGAGACAGGGTCTCACTAAGTTGCTGAGGATCTCACTAAGTTGCTAAGCCTGACCTCCAAATGGCGATCCTCCTGCCTTAGCCTCCCAAGTCGCTGGAATGACAGACATGCATCGCAGTGCCTGGCTCCATTGGTGTTTATTTCTTACTCACATCACCGTGAGCTCTGCCGAATGCAGTCATCCAGAGACTCAGGCCCCTTCCACCACCTTCTCCACCATTCTCTTAGGACCTTGTGGCCCTCCACGGGGTCCTCTGTATCTGACCATCAGATAAAGAAGAGTGAGAGGCTGTGAATTAAGTGGGATGCTGTTAAAAGGCCCCGTTGAGTGGGGAAAACATACCTTCCACCCAGGTCCCGCTGAACAGAACTGTCATATGGCTCTTTCCTAGTACAAGGGAAGCAGGTGAATATGGTCTAGCTAGTTTCTAGGAAGAAGAGGGAGCCAGGCTCATCACCATGCATGCATCTTCTGCTGCAGCATACCCAGGCCCGGCACGGCTGTGCACATGCTCCGCGGTGGGTTTGCATTGGCAAGGCTTTCTCTGGAGGGGCCCGCAGGAGCTGCCCTCTCTGCAAGAGAAGGAGAAGGAGGTATCTCTCCAGGGTAGGTAGCTTCTCCTCTGGTCCCATAATGTTCCCTAGGGAAATTCGAGGCCTGCCCTTTTCACCTGCTCTTTCCCCCTTTGCCATGTCTTACCCCACATCCCAGGGGAGCCTCTGATCTACGCAGCAGTGCTCCTTCTCCCTTTCAGGAGGGAAGCTGGTCCAGCCTCAAGAATCCCCCATTGCCCTTCAAAGGCTTCTCATACCTGGGGACCCGGTGAGTTTCTTCTGTCTTGAAACATTCTCAGTCATTAGCAGCAGTCGTAACCATGCTAGCGCGTTATTTGAAAGGCCCTCAAAATTTTCAAACAACTCTCTTGTACTGAAATTTCTTGCTCATGATCGGTCTTCTTCCCAAGTGTCTTTAAGGATGGGAGGGACCATGGGCTGTCTCGGGACAGCCGCCTGTCTGGTGATTGGCAGAGCTCCTGAAACAAAGTAGGACATCAAGATGACATGGCCGATGGGCAAGCGAATCAGTCGTTGAGTACGTCTTATTTCATCCTCTCAGCAACCTTAGGGAGTAAGTGTAATTTTTCCACCCTGGTTTTTAATGTCATCCTTAGTTAAGAAAACTGAGGCTCAAGGAATTTAATAACTATCCCCAAATATCACAGTGGTAATAATTGGTTGGACTTGGTTGCAAACTCAGGTGTGCTTGATTCTAAATTTCATGTTTTCATTCTCTCTCCTTTTTTACTCTGTCACAATGCATCCCTGTCATTTGATGTCGATACCTCAATGCATATATTCCTTAGTGCTTTGCCAGAGTCCTTCCCCATATCATTTCATCAGAGCATCACAATATTTCAGTGTGTTATGTAATACAGGTATGAGTTTTTATTTTCCTACTTTACAATTCTTTTCTAAGAAAACATCTACAACACGATATCTGGACACTAGAGCTTGACAAACTTTCATGTTGTGCCCAGGGCCATATAGTAAATATTTCAGGCTTGTGGACTATGCAATTTCTGTTGCAGCTACTCAACTCTGCCATGGGGGCACAAGAATGGCCATAGACATTATGCAGACATGGCCATGCACCAATAAAAACTTTGTTTACAAAAGCAGGTGGCAGCCATACTTGGCTGATGTACCACAGTTGGCTCACCCCTGCTCTGAGAGTTTAAGTAACTTGCTCAAAGTCCCACGACATATTTGTGGAGTTTCTTGCTTGCTAACAGAAAGTGCTTTCCACGACACCAACCTCCCTCATTAACCACGGCAGAAATAGAAACCAGGCTCCCACTCATGGGCTTACCATTTGCTCCCCAACTACAAACATTAGTGACTGTTCAGTCTCCAGCCCCGATAGTTTCCTTCCGCAGAAACCTGCAGAAGTGTGAACTGCTTGCTTCCTTGCATTCTAATCTCAGCTTCGAGCACGGGGTGCTGTGTCTCTTTCCTAAAGACACGGAGTCTAGAAGCCAAAACAGAAGCCCTCCTTGATTTCCAGCAAGCCAGAGTAGTTAAGAATACAGATTCGGAGCCAGATGGTTGAGGTAGGAATAGCAACTCTGATACGCAAGAGCTGGGTGTCTTCGGGTGACTTGGTTTCCTCCTTAGTAAAATGGGGATAGTAAAATAGTACCCTCGGAGGACTGTCAGATGAGGATGAGAACAGTTAAAGTCATAGCTCTTTCTGGCTATCATTGTTGTTATTATTTTTCCCAACACGGGATTTGCGACTTCATGTATTTATTGCTCGTCATCTCTGGTATCTCTACTGCCGTTTCCTCGGTGCTGTTGACATGTTGGGCTGGATAATTCTTTGTTGGGGGGTCTGTCCTGTGCAGTGTCGGACGCTTAGCAGTATCTGAGCGTCTACCACTGGATTCAGTAGCATTCCCCTCCCCCGGTTGTAACAGCCTAGACTCTGTCCTGAAACTGCCAAATGTTGCCTAGGTCCTGGGGGACCCCCCCCCCATTGAGCACCAGTGGCCTAATGTCCCTGTCTCCTCCTCGTGACTGTCCTGCTAGTTCCTACACGTACCTTCCTCATGCAGAGAAAAATTAACAGTCAGTGAGGAAAGGCATTGAAAGCAATTATCCCCTAATTGAGACCCTCTCGCTGATATGATTAATTGAAGGCCTTTGGAGAAAACTTCAGGAAAAAAAAATGGGCAGGCTGTGTGAAGCATTTCTGATTACAACCAAACATTTTGGGATGTTCCTGGCCTAGATCTTTCTGTTTTCCTCATGGCTAGGGAGGGCATTCTGTGTGGCTTGGACAGTCATTTGGGGATAGTGTACTAGGAGAGAGTCATCCAGGTGAGACCATGACAGAGAAAGACAAAGCCATCATGTATTCATTCAACAAACCAAAGACTACCTTTGTAGTTAAGGAAACAAAGAGGAATGGGGTATCATCTCTATATTCCAGAAAGTCACAAACTAGTCCAAGGAGGCAGATGATTAGACAAGTTAGGTGGGAACTCAGACAATCATTTATTTTTCTGGGCCTTGATTTTTACTAACTATAAAGGGATTCTGAATTGATATGAAGGAAAGTGTGAAAAAGTTGAAATTCTCATCCTCTATCATGTTAAAATATCTGTCAAATTATCAGCCGGGTGTGGTGGCGCACGCTTGTAATCCCAGTACTTTGGGAGGCAGAAACCGGAGGATCCGGGTTTGCAGCCAGCCTCAGCTCTCTCTCTCTCTCCTTCTCTCTCTCTCTCTCTCTCTCTCTCTCTCTCTCTCTCTCCTTAGTTAGGCCCTCCACAACTTCGTGAGACCCAGTTTCAAAATAAAGTATAAAAAATAGGGCCGGGGGTGTAGCGCGGAGGTAGAACGCCCCTGGGTTCAATTCCCCGGTACTGCAAAAAAAAAAAAAAAATCTGTCAAATTATCATGGGAGGCCCAGGAAACAGGAATTTTTACTCATATGGAATGTCCATGATTTTCATTTCTCTTTTTCCTGAAAGAACAACAGGAGGAGGATGAGCAGTGAACTGTTGACACTTGGCTCTTTGCCTGTGACATCTGTAGATATTTAAGCTTCCATTCCCTTCTGGAATCTTCCTTGCACTTCAACTCATTGGCATAGGTGGGGGCATGGAGATGAGCTGGATCTCTGTTCCCACACCTCCAGTTGCTGAGGGATGCCAGGCCTTTTGGATCTGGAAAGTGGATGATTTTCTTCTTTCCCAAGTGCCAGGCCCATCCAGCTGGGTTGGCAGCATCCCCCCTCCATTTCGCCCACATTACCCTAGGGAGGCGACATGTCAAACCAGGCGATGGGCTTTGCTCTAATTGAAAGTCATGGACGTAATTGGCTTGTTCTCTGTCAATTGCTACAGCTTCATCATTCCCATTATCATCAATTCTATCAACTAGTTCATTCATTCATTGAGCAGCCATACAGAGAGGGTGGGGGGTGGAAATGGTCCACCTTGGCAGGGAGGAACATTTTATTACTGACATTGTTGAGAATTGCTGGTGCATGCTGATCATAGAGAACAGAGCGTATCTTAGTGATTTGGGGTTATTGTTTTTAAATTTCCTACTGACAATGTACTCCCTCTGTGCCTGAGCTGGAAACAGACTCCTCCCGCTACCCTGACCTTAATATACCTCTGCTACTGTTTATTGAGTGTTCACTATGTGTAAGAACTTTGTTAGGATTTGGGCACCTGAAGGGTTAAGTGGATGGAAGCCGCAGACGGCCTGGGTGCAGCCAACTGTAGACTAAGTTACTTAACCTGGCTGGGTCTCAGCTTTCCCATTTGCAAAATGAGGAACATTAGGAATACCTACCTCCATTTAATTTAAAATCAAATTAAATGATGTACATAATGCACTTAGTACAGTGCTTGGCTCACACTCACACCTCGATATATGCTAGTTATTATTTAGTACAACAAATATCCATTAAGCTTCTGCTGAATGCTTGATTACATGCTAGGCACTGGGTGGGGATTAGCAAAAGAGTTTCTACCTGGGCTAACGGGGAAGACAGGAGGGGTTATTTCTGCCTGTACAAAAAAGGTGAGGGAAAAATCTAGAGTAGAGTGTTGAAGTTGAGTCTTGTGTGTTTATCAGCATCCCTGGTCTCTACCCACTAGATTCAGTAGCATACTCCTTCAGTTGTGACAACCAAAAATGTGCCCTGACATTACTAAATTTTCCCTGTGTCCTAGGGGCAAAGTCACCCCCATTGAGAACCAGTGGGTTAGGGTTTATTCAGGAAGAGAAATGGGTATGATGGGGTGAAGTGAAGCATGGAGACGAGGCATGGTGAGAGATGGGACAGGAGAGATGGGCAGGGGCCACATCTTGGAAAGTGTGGCTGTGGAACCTGGGCTGTATGCTCTGTAGACAGTTTAAGTCAGTCTAAGCTAAGTTACGCAGAGGTAACAAACATCCTCAGACATCTTAGCGACTTGACACAGCACACACACATGTCCATAGTGGAGTGTCCAGAGTTCTCTTCCACGCCCCTTCACTTGGGAACCTGTGCCAAAAGAGAAGCCCTTCTGTGGGGCACTCTGGACTCTTGGGGGGGGGAGAGAAGGTGGCACACACAATGCTTCTTAAATCATTTCTGCCTCAAAGTGGTACACGTCACATCCACTCATATCTCATTGGCCAAAGTAAATCACATGACTGAGCGTGCTGTCAATGTGGGCAGGAAGTGATTCTCCCATGAGGGAGAGCAGCAAATGTTTTCAACAGCAGGAGACTCTACTGTAAGCACACCACAATCAGATCTGGACTGTGAGAAGCAAATGTGTTAAGACACGGAAGCATCATACTTGGTCGAGCCCTGTTCCAACATCAGTAGCTCTCATTAGTTTTGTACTACCTGGATCCCAAAAAGAAGGAATTGCTGCTTGGCTACAAGGAGTGTGAGCAGCAGGGAGCCTGCAGCTATGAGCTCCTTCAGGATTTGCCTTGCTGGAGAGGTCTGCATCTGCACATTCATCGCAAGCATCCAGCTTCCAGTGACTGAACGAGGCAGGTATATAAAGGTTGGACCATTTTTGCCTGAAGAAGAACATCCCTAATGGACGATATTCATACCCAAACTCCTTGCTGGGTTATCCCTGGCTTTTCAAGCCTGGTCAAAGTTCACCTTCTCCCTCTGCCTAGTCTTGTTTCCTCCACTTGACCTGATAAACATTTTGTACCCTAAAGTGATCTTCACATCAACTTCTGCAGAACCCAACCTGTGACATTGTTATACTACTACTATTACTACTACTACTACTACTACTACTACGACTACTAGTACTACTACTACTACTATAATTATTAGTATTATATACCATAATAACAACAACATCAATGTATTTACTATATTATATCCCCTGTCATGGGCCAACAAAGGGAAATAAACCAGATTGTAGAATTAGTAATTGAGACAACGGATCATCCCTTGCGATTTTGTCTGGTAAAGCTACCACCTTGTTCCTTGATGATTTCATGCTCCTGGGGTAAATATTCCAGGGCACTGTCAGGCCTTTGGGATCAACCAGAAATTGAAATCTGAGTCCCAGGCCATCTGGAACTGAGAGTTCTGCCCAGGAAGAACCTGGAAGACAACCCCTTGGCTTTTAACTGCCAGAGCTCTCTAGGAATATCTACCACAAAGAACAACCTCTTCCTCCTCCTCCTTCCTTCTTCTTTTTTTTTTTTTTTTTTTTTTTG